>NMRA01000878.1:72625-84615 GCA_002633005.1 Phoronis australis
GTGCACTTAATATCTAGTCTTTTTCTTGCCATTTCCCAACAAAAGCTTGAAAGAGATGCATTCTTTTCTCTTAGTAGATTTTGCACATAAACCTTCATTTTAACTGAAGCCATTCTGTACCTATGGATGATTTCCATACCTTTGAGAAGGGGAAATTTCCCCCTCCTTAGAAATGTTTTGAAGGAGCTATTGACATAATAACCGTGTTGAGACAAACCATGTTTGAACTTGAGGGGTGTGATTGCGGTTTAGGTGTTAATAAGATATAATAAGGTAGTTCTTTAAACAAGCTGACCTACTTGAGTTACATAATTATTGTATTTCAGGTACATACTTACATCCATACTCTAGATGCCTGCAAGCAAGACTTTTTTCACTGTTTGCTGTTTAACGCTAGATGTGCTAAGGCAGGTGAAAGCTAGGGATCCACAAATAACGGAAGCTTTCCTACGGTCTGACAATGCCAATTGTTACCATTCAGCCGCCCTTCTGATTCATTTGTTCTACATGTCTGGTAACACTGACTACTCCATTCTGCGCTACGACTTCAGTGAAAGTCAGAAGGGAAAAGACATCTGCGACAGGAAAATCGCACCCTTGAAGTCCCATGCCAAGGCAACAACGTTCAAAATGCAGTCGACCCATGCGCTAGAGTGTAGAGGAGGTGTCAAAGGCTGTTAGGTGTCTGCCTGTAGTGTGAATGCCCCTAAGGTCCTTCCCAAGCACAGTATCCCAGGGATAACCTTGCTGACAAACTTTGAGTATTCCTCAGATGGTATTCGAACATGGAAGGCCTATAGAGTAGGGGAGGGAAAACTTGTCATCAACAAGTCATGTAAACTGTTGCCTCTGAAAAGTCTTGACCTTGCAACACTCGAGTGTTTTACAAAGGGTGAGTCGGGGCTGGTATCCCGTGAACGTCATGCGAAGTTCACATGCACACACTATGGGTGCTCGAAATCTTGTCCTACAGATTCTGAGCTAAATGAGCACTTGGATGTTGGTGGTCATTCATCATCCCTCCAGAACGAGACTCAGTTCGACCACATTTCAAGACAATCTACTACCACAGCTGTATCATCACCTGAGTTGTCTGCTGTTTACGTTGTTGATCAAGTCGTCGCAGGATTGGGCCCTTGAAAAGTACTAGTAAAGTGGTCCGCTTCTCTGAGAAGGTAAAGACTTAACCCAGTGATATATTTTCTGAAGGTGAACAGTCAGGCAGAAAACAAAAGCCAGCTGAGGCTGTAAAGATGATGCGAGAAGCCAGGAATTAGCAAAGAAAAGTTTTTTTTATGAAGAGCGGCTGTCGGAGTAGCAGATTGCTGTATTTTTTCCCGTATGGTTGACGCATCTCAAATCGGAAATATTCAGAATATTGAAGATGCTGACGCTGCCTACGAGTTTGCCTCAAAGAATGAGTTGGAGCTTGAAGTCATGAATGAGTTATCATAAACTGTAGGAAATTATGAACATGTTTTAGTTGTTGTCTATTCTTACGAGATTGTTGTGGTCATCATTATCGTAGCTAGGGGACTGGGGTCCACCCTGGGCGAAATTGGGGAAAAATGGAAGATGAAGCAAATTAGGGGCTTCCATGGGGGAGAGATTTGAGTGGTGGCCGTTTGGGGAAAATAATCCAAGCCACTGATGGTCAACAATGAAATCTTCTCTCTTTTTACTAGCGTTTTTTTTTTGTTTTATGTACAGTTTGAGACTCGTAAAGCATACTTTTTACATGATTGATTCTATTGAAACTACTGGGATTTTTAAAGGTGTGATTATTTATTTTTGAGAAACGTCTATCTAAGACAAATGAACTGAGCAAAATAAAAGGACTTTGTGTTTCAGTAGCTTTTGTTTTCTTCAAACAAAATGCAGTTTTTGAAAAGTTGTGTAGAAATGCATCATACACTAAACCTAACATACCTTCAAGAAACTGTGGTTTTGAATCCACCGCATGAACGGAATTTACATATTGTGAAACTTTTAGCTGGTAAGTCGCAACAACACGCAATTGCTTAAATACTTGTTTGGAAAGCCAGAATATTGGATATCACTGAAAGTATAATGTTTTCAATCACAAATATCCGTACCTGTTACTTTTCTGAAATTGCAAATTCCACTGGCGTACTGCCACCATGCTGGGCCGCTTTTGTGTAGTACAAGAAGCATTGCGTGACACTTTGTATGTCCAATAACACCACACTTCTGCTCGTATCCACCGTCCTCTTTTCACGTGTGATTTCGAAGATCTTCATTAGTTTTAGTATGAACTTTGCTAATAGTTTGAGAGGACTTTTTCATGCGCATATACAGGGATTTGTCTAGGAGGTCTGAAAATGGACCAGCATGCACTGCATGTGCAGGCAGTGCGTGGGATTCTTGGTCAGTTACGGTGTTTGAAAACTGGCCAAGCAATGGGTATTGGGCACCCTTAATAAGAATAAAACCTGCTTCTCTGAAGTATGAGATGGTGATGGGGTTGTATTATTAACTCATAAGTACATTAAAATTGACTTTTTTGATTTCTCTAATCCTATAACAAATTTTTATTTTTGCACCAGCAAAACTGAAATTCCGCGAAGAAAAAATGTCTCATACAGCTTCCCATGATCTCCTTCGTCACTGATGTAGCAAAACGAATGATATTTGTTCTATTTGGCATCTTGGTCGATAAATAATTGCACAATCGAGCAGCGCCTCCTAGAGTATTTTAATCAAACTGACAGTCACAGATTGGCAGAAAAGTGTGTGAGTTATGTAAAAAAACTGACAGCACAGAAACTATGAAAGGGACAAGATTTTTTATTCTTGCGTTGGGCTGAACAAAGACATCAATAACAGATGGAAGTTAACTCATGTTCTAAAAGAATCCGATATATATTTGGGAGAGTGATCAAAATGCGTAAAATTGGCCTTAATAATAAGCAGTGAAAATGATATTTTTGTAGGCTAAAATGGGAGGACATTAAAAACCAATGAATCCATAAATCCAACCGAACTAGTTTTTCTTGTACGTTATTCTTTCTTCTTCCTGCTATATAGTTATTTTTTCTATAGCGTGAAGCGATGATGTGTTGTTGCTGACAAAAAGTCACCTACTTCCAAGTACTATTATTTGCTATTTTTCAGAAAAAGTACAAAGTGGTCGTAAAAAGGGTTAAAAAATTCGGAAACTCTTAAAAATTCAGGCTCAGTTTTTTTTTTGACAAGGCCAGCTGGTGTGCTAAGTTTCAAAAAAATTGGTGATTTAGCATATATACCTCACTATCTGGTTTTTATATGGAATTACTCTTAACTCTCCAGGAACAAAAATAAAGATCTCAAAACCAGAACTTTTACTTAAGCAAGAATTAAAACAATCCAATAATTTGTGATTGTTTTCACACAGAAGACAAAAAAACAAATCAAGACCAAAATTCACCACGTCAAGAATGAAAATTTATCACATCACCACCTATAATTTATCACGTGAGGACCAAAAATTCTTCACTTCAGGATCATAATAAAATACGACCGAGCTGAAAAGTTTATAAGTTGGGTTCAAAAACTTACCATGTCAGTAACTTTTCACGCCAGGACACCACGTTACCATCCCCAAGCATTGATCCTTCAAAGGGATGATAGAATCCGTACTACAAGGGCGCCGACGACAGACATATTATGTTGGAAATGCCGTTCAATTACTTCCGTCTAATCCACGTTTAACAATTGATGCCAATGTATAGGTACATACTGGATTGTCATCATTGCATAATGGGTGATCACGTACTCTCCGAGCATGAAAACAATTTTCTCCTGGTGTGATAAGTTTTCTGACGCATTAAATCCTGGTTGCCAATTGTTTTTGATTCTACAGAGATTTCAATTCGTGAATAGAAGATGTGTATTCTGGATTTTTCCGCTTCAGCTTTCCATTCAGCTAACTATAGTGCACAGCACAGTGTTTTTAATATGCCGTGGCGGCTCCACTGCAACGAATCACTTCTGGTACGACCATCCTTAAAAAGCGTTCGTATTTTGCATAATTCTTCGGAGTAACAGTTTTCAAGAGCTATGTAATTTTTCTTTGGACAAGTTTCTGTTTGGTATTCGGTTTTATTTTCTTTCTCAGGTAGTCCTTCAGCTCATGCTCTGAAAGTTTTGAAAACGCAACGATACCTTTTCTGCCCGTGGGCTAAATTCATCAACTAAACATTTATGTTTGAAAATGCCGTCAGAAGTGGACGTTTTTAAAACACCGTGTTGACCATATTCTTCAGTGTAGAAAAGCGAAATGAACAAATTTGTACACACTGTTCAAAGCACTTTTATGGACATACGGAAACGCCAATGTCTCTTTCTTACAAGGCTGCGTGTGCTTGACATTTCTGATAAAGCGTTCTCATGCTGGAATTTTTTTAAGACTGAGCACCGTTTCGAAAAATTGTATTTCATCTTAAAGCTGACCACAGAAGAAGTATTCTGCGGTTGTAGGAGTGAAACGGAACCAAATCTCGAGTGGTGACTCATCAGAATGTGGACAACTCGGGGAGGGAGTGTGGCGATACAAGCATGATTTTTTTTATTTTCGCGCCAAACACGTAGTTGCCACTTGTCAGTCAGCGTCACTTACTACCTAGGGTGGCCAGATCATACGCTACAAATATCACAAGACGCTTTGCTTCTCAAAAGTGCACCTTGACGTATTTTCTAACATTTTTTCGACATCGCAATCGCTTTACCAAAGATCCACGCACATGTGCCGCGTAGAGACAAATAACTCTTCACCACGTATTCACATCTTCCCGTTCACAATTGTTTTATTTTACATAATTTGTCAATATGTTGTTGACAGAAAGTGTTTATTTTTGGAACAACCTGAACGACCAACTGATAGGGGCCTACGAGTACATGTAACTAAGCCAGATTTTAACGTCACCGATACATGAAAACGGAATGCGCAGAGCTACAATTGGCTGTTGTGTCAACAGTGGTCGTTCCGTGTTTGATGTCACAGTCTAAGTTAGTGGACATCGTAACCATACTATGATTTCGAAGTTAGAGCCATCGAAGTCCGTTTGTTTAGGGCATACTAGACCGTAAATTTCGCGTCTGTACTGCATGGGTCAACGTGAAAATAAAATCCCCGGAGTGAGAGCTCTTCGCGGTGTAACAACTCACTCACTATCCCATCATCATGGGTGTGTGATACGAGAACCGTGAATAAATTAAAAAAGCAAAAAGATGCAGTTTGGCGTTACATAAATAAAATCTATTGTGGGTGAAGACTGTCAAAAATAGCTACGTTTACAAAATGACTACAGCGTTGTATTGACCGGGAAGCAGCCAATCCAATGCAACTTGTTAACGTCACGAGTCAAATTAAAGATCAAATGTAAAGAAAACTTTCAGGTTTTTTTAATCAAAAACTTCTTGCATTGTCCATAATCCAATGTTTACAACCGCTTGCCTTCAACCTTCGAATTAGTGGTGTTACACAACCGAAGTGAACTCATGTAACCGAGACAGAAAAACTAGGTTAATTCATTTGATGCTGTGCTAAGACGAATATGCATCGACACGCAAAGTGGTATCAGCTTCACAACCTATTGCGCAACTGCTACTCAGCTGGTCGGCTGATAGCCGGTCGGCTGAAGGGTCGGCTGGGGAGTCGCCTTATGAGTCGGCACTGCGGGCAGCGGTCTGACAAAAATTCGTAATGTGTGCTGTAGATTGCATAAGACAAACACTGAAGAATAATGGGTATACCAATGCTTTTGTAGATTTCCATATTAAGCGATTTGTCTACAGAGTTAGCTATGAAGTCCCTGCACGTCGGACAAAAATGTCATGCCTAATAATTACCTCCAGGAGGAACACGCCATTAAGAAAATTATAAGGAATATTATTAAAGTTTGTAAGCCTGGTGATTACCTCGATGTTATCATTCATTATCGGAATAGGAAGTCTTCCAACTTGGTAATGAAAAATAACATTTCTAAAATGAAAGTCCGCCCTGTTGCGCAGCTTAGTATTGTTTTTGAGTTTGTATGCTCTATGAACGAATGTCTTCGTTCAAACGTAAAACAATGTTACATTGGACAAACGGTTTGCAGTCTTTCCCGTCGGTTATCCATGTATCTTCAAAATGGCGCCATCCAAGATCATTTTATGCAATGTCACGAACGTAAAATAACCCGTCAAGAAATTGTGGAAAACACGACAATTCGCTACGTGGAGCAAGATGTGCTGCGTTTGAAAGTATTAGAGTCCCTTTTAATTGCTTTTGAGAAGCCTGTTTTGAATGAGCAGCACGTTACACTTTTTTGCGTGACTTTCCTGTTACCATCCTTCATTAGTCATTCTTTGCAGTATTTCACACCCGCCGTGTCTTGTTGTTTGTGTCATCAGCTTATACTCTGTGGTGGCATTACTACGTCATTTTATTTTCACTTGAGAATGAAAGAAGTATGTTTCGAAATATCGTGTGTCTTTTAATTATGTCGCTGTACTGTATCTATGCTCAGTTGAGAGTAGAGTTTCGTTCCAAAGTACGAAGGTAACGGAATAAAGACTGTGATCAATGCAGTGTCGTGCGTTAACAAATTCTGTACAACCGAAAACTTGCTCCCGAAGTATAGCCATATATCTATGTATGCATGTTCATGGATGTATGTATTTAAGTATGTGTGTGTGTGTGTGTGTTAGAGAGCATGTGTATTCATGCGTGTATATATATATATGTATGTCTTACTTTTATTAATCTTTTACTGTCTGTTTTTAATTATTTATGTTTATACTTTTATTTTTGTTAATCATCTTGTCTTACTTTTTATCTCCTCTTTAATATACTTTATTTTTCATTTTGTTTCATTGGTCTTTCCCTAATAATTCCTTATTATTTACTGATTATCTAAACATTGTCTTTCATTTTGTAATACTGTTAGCTTGTCTTACTGTCTGAATAATTTTACTGAGGGCCCCCATGGAAAGCACTGTGTACTGATGGGACTACCCTCATTGTCATAATTACATTGATAATTAATAAATAAATACCAGTTGAATACTCAAAATGGGGTACACCTTTGGTTGATTATAGTGAGTTGCTGATAGTTTCTATGGATTTATTTTATTATAATTGTCAACAAAACGAAAGCTTGACTTTTAAATTGATATTTTTAAGGTTGAAAACAGTGATAAGTGATTCTAGGCACTATTTCTAGCGTAAGGATTGTACTTCCCAAAATCAGACCTGTGGCCATTGTCGATAAACTTTTAGTTACTTGTTATTTTTTATGTTATGCTTTTGTCTCTGCGTATATTCTTGGATTTAGCGTATTAAGTGATTTGTTATAGTTGGTGTCATTGCTGTAATTTTAGTTGAAAAAGTCTGTGCTGTTGAAACGTAGACTTTTGTTGTTGTCCTTCCTGGGTATGTAATCACATTTTCTTTGGTTGTATTTCATGATTTTGTAGTGATTTCTCTGTTTGTACATTCCACTTTGCTCCCTCAGTTATCGCATAATTGTCAGACTGAGAACGATGCAAATGTGAATCTATCATTAGCCTTATATAGATTTCAATGCATTGTATGCATGGCACTTGATGAACTCATTTTTGAAATGTTTCTGGTTTTTAAGATTTTGATATTCCACTCATGTTCACTTATTTTAAGGAACTAGTGTATTGTAGGAAGTGCATTTTATTTTCTGCAATTAATCACTGTTAATGAAATGTTAATAGAACTCTAGTTTGTTAAATCTTGATGAGAATCATTAAAGTTGTTACTGTACTCCACTCTTGTTTCAGTGAAAATCGAAATTTTTGAATGCCTGCCAATTCCAAACTCTGACTGTGAAGTAAAGGTTATAGCTACAGAAGGTTTTGCTGGGCTTGTTGTCAAGTCTGACGATGACGCCATTGCTGCGAGCTTCGTGTCCAAGTGTAAGTTTCACAAGCCATTATGCGCAATGTTTTATTTGCAAACCCATACATTTATATAGTCCCAGTTATCATTATTGAAATCAAATCTGTCGAAAATAACTAAATATTATCACAATTACCATCAACTTTAATCAGGAAGCTCTTATAAACACACACACACACACGCACACACACACACACACACACACACACCAACAAACAAACAAACAAACAAACACGCACATGTACATATACGTGAACATGTGTGTGTTATGACTCAGTCGCGTTGCTTAGATGGTGTAAATTGTTCGTGTGTCAGTGCAGTAGTCACGACGATGTTGTCTGATAGGTTCAACCGCTTACTTAAATGTAACTGACCGCCATTGTGTCAAGAACCGGAAACTGTTTATTGTTGTGCTCCGATGAACAATACAATACGGACTTTTAAACATGCCCCTTACTTAAAACCTCTTTCAAATAAACCTCGAAAGTCTTAAGTTGTAAACAAACTGTATTGTACTGAAAGTCTTTCCACTACCCTAGTACACTCAATAACGAATTAACTAACTATCTAACATTGAACTAGTGCGTCTCATAGTCTTCCAGTTTTTGGGTGGGTTAACCACTCTTCCCGCCCGCGCAACAATTCGAAACCTTTCTGGGGATTCTAACGACGGTGACAGAGGTACCGGGGGACTGGTGTCCCTAGTTAGGTGCATATCCGACGGTACAGTTAACTCAGGAGTCGGGGCTTCGACAGGTTCGTGATACGGACGAAGGTCGTGTCTGTCGCGACGACGTAAGTCCTGACCACACTCAACAGAATAAGACCTGTTGGTCAGCTGCTTATGTACTTTCGCACCTTTCCATTGTGTGCGATGAGAGTTAAAGTCCCTAACTAGGACTGGTGTTCCTTCCTTAATGGGTTCAAGAGGCCTAGTGTTCTTGTTGTAAGACGTAGCTACTTGTTTTCTCCGCTTCTCTTTATCTACTCTGTTTCTTAGAGAACGGCCATCTATTTTCAACATTGACGGCAACGGTGTTCTCGTGGATCTGCTAAAACAACCGCTCTATAGGGCTCGTTGACAAGGTAGCTGTAGAAGTATTACAGTATTCTAGTAAGGCTATCTGGGGATCATTAGACCTCTTCAGTAATCTTTTCGCAATTTTGACCGCCGATTCTGCTTTTTCATTAGAGCAGTGGTGGTGCGGTGACGACGAAGTGTGATGAAAGCTACACGCTTTGCTGAACTCAACAAACTCTCTGGACGTGAACTGGGCTGCATTGTCACTTTGCAGGAAATGTGGAACTCCTAGACGCTCAAATACACGTTTCAACGTGTTCACCGTGGTACTCGAAGTAGTATCTTCCAGCTTTTCTAACTCTACATAATCTGAATGATAGTCCACTATCACCAAGTAATCAACAACCGCATGTGGCATAAGATCGACCCCAACTTTAAGCCATGGCTGATCCGGGATCGAGTGTTGGAGTAGCTGAGTACGTGTAGCTCATCTGCGGAGTGGTGTGGAGCATCTCTTTGACACGAGTCACATTGTTCGATGATGCGATGTATGTCTTTAGTTATACCGGGCCAAAATATTGTTCGTCGAGCTCGCCGCAGTGTTGAAGCTAGCCCCTGATGGCTAGCGTGTAGCAGACTCAACATGTGATTTCGAAAAGATTTTGGAATCACCATTTTATTCCCTTGATCACCAAACCGTGATCTATAGCCAGTTTTAAACGAACTGACCAGAATGGTGCCAAGTCATCAGTGCATTGCATAGGCGGATTTAGGGAACCCAGGGGGCCGCCCCCCCCCCCTTGGCTGCCGCAAAAAAATAAAACAGTGAGAGCGCAGGGAAATGTTAAGTTTATTAATTAACCCCGGTAATTAAAACTATACGGATGAAAAAAGATTTAAATGTGTGCAGTTTTAGTGTTGGGGAGGGGGGGGCTCAAATCCAATTTCAAGTGTCAAATTCGGAACACGCGCATTCGTAACGGAACTATCATGGCTAAGTATAGGCTCTCCACAATATCCCAGGCGACCGGCAGTGGCGCTGCGCACTACGACTCCGTTTCCGTCGTCTGATCCACTGTGCAATGAAGAAAATTTACTTCATTTTTTAAAGAAAATGGAACCTGAGTGTCAGACGATAGTCGTCTTTGTGGGTTTTTTTAAAAGGTAGCTATGCTTTGAAGTTGTGCGTAGATGGAGAGTGAATAATCAAATCCAGTAATTAATTTATTATATGATAACCCCTAATTAGACAAATGAAACCTATTGTTAATTAAGTAATCAACTACAAAGAGAAACTACGCTAGCACCCTCTTTAAAGATTACTTTAATCAAACAACCAAACGATCAAATGTCTTATTTGCTATCTAAGATAGGACTCTCCACTTGTTGGATGTCTGTCCTGTTGGTGAATCTTCGAACTACACACACACTGTATAGCGACAGTGTACTTGCTGGTCACCGTCTCTGGTGATTCAACACTTGCAGGCAATTTCTTCTACCCGCGATTCTTCTTGCTGGTTACAGTCTCTGGCTGATGACGCAAAACTTCAAGTAGTATCTTACTACCCACAATGCAAGTGACAAGCTCTTAGTTAACTTCCGGTTCGTTAACCCTTACCCTTGCCAAGATCCTTTCTAGAATCTTCCACGAGATGGCTCTGTCGTACAACTGCTTCTGTACACTGTAGCAAGTCTTTATGTTTCAACTACTTTAGCGCATCTAATTATCTTGCTGATTTCAGCCCATAATATAGCATTCTACTTATTTAGTGATTGGCTAATAAAAACCACATGATCATATCCACTCATATTATTGGCTGTTACAATTTGTTCTCAGAATATTCTAGAATCTCTAGAGTACTTTGACCCCAGAACCCAAAGTTGTAAACACCATCTAAAAATAGATTTTGACGTTAAAATACATGTCAACAAGTCTGACCCCATGATTTAAAAGTACATATGCACAAATTTTGGGCAACTTAAAATGAATCTATTCTTACTAATTACTTAATCAATATTTATTCTGACACATAAGCCCCTCCTCAAGAAAATATTTCTTAAGATTTTCTCAGCATGGAAGACTTAAATATTGATTAACACTTAGATCTATTACCCAATTTCTATGAATCGTCATGACTCTAACCGACTCAGGTAATCGGCACCAACATTCTCTGAGCCTTTGATAGCTTCAATCTTAAATCGATAATTTTGCAAAAACAAGGCCCACCTCATGATGCGTCCATTGACTAACTTACTTTTTTGAATGTAAGCCAGGGGTTGATGGTCAGTATGAATGATAAATTCTTTACCATACAAGTACTTCGCAAATTTTCTAATGGCAAATACAATAGCCAAACATAACCTCTCTATGACAGAGTAATTCCGTTCCCGAGGTAACAATTTCTTAATAGCACATGCTACTGGGAACCTGCCATCGTCATACTCCTGCAACAAAATACAGCCTATACCAGTATCTGACGCATCAGTCTGAACAATAAAAGGTTTACTGAAATCATGTAATCTCAGTATGGGTGCTCTCGTCAGCAGGTCTCTAAGAGTGTCGAATGCATGCTGCTGAGCTTCTTCCCATTGCACGGTGTTAGGCTGTTTCTTCTTTGTGAGCTCAGTAAGTGGGACGGCGATTTCAGCAAAGTTTGGGATGAACTTCCAGTAGTATCCAGCCAACCCAAGAAAAGAACGAACTTGTTTCTTCGTTCTGGGTCGTGGTGCATCTCGGATGCGTCCCAGCTTTTCTTCATCCATTGCCAGGTGCCCTTCACCGACCACATGTCCAACGAAATCGACGGAACGAGATCCAACCGAACACTTGGTGGGTCGAATCGTTAGTCCAGCCTCTCGCACACGTTGGAAGGTGTCTCGCAAGGTGGCAAGGTGTTCAGTCCAGGTCTTATTATGGCACATAATGTCATCCACATAATGTTCTGTATTATGTGCTCCTGCCAACATCTTCCTCATCATGCGGTTGAAGGTCGCTGCCGAATTTACCAGACCAAATGGCATCTTTTTGAACTTGTAGCAACCACTTGGTACTACGAA
>NMRA01000878.1:86202-100506 GCA_002633005.1 Phoronis australis
TCTGTGTGGGTTTGTTTAAAAGGTAGCTATGCTTTGAAGTTGTGCGTAGATGGAGAGTGAATAATCAAATCCAGTAATTAATTTATTATATGATAACCCCTAATTAGACAAATGAAACCTATTGTTAATTAAGTAATCAACTACAAAGAGAAACTACGCTAGCGCCCTCTTTAAAGATTACTTTAATCAAACAACCAAACGATCAAATGTCTTATCTGCTATCCAAGCTAGGACTCTCCACTTGTTGGATGTCTGTCCTGTTGGTGAATCTTCGAACTACACACACACTGTATAGCGACAGTGTACTTGCTGGTCACCGTCTCTGGTGATTCAACACTTGCAGGCAATTTCTTCTACCCGCGATTCTTCTTGCTGGTCACAGTCTCTGGCTGATGACGCAACACTTCGGGTAGTATCTTACTACCCACAATGCAAGTGACAAGCTCTTAGTTAACTTCCGGTTCGTTAACCCTTGCCCTTGCCAAGATCCTTTCTAGAATCTTCCACGAGATGGCTCTGTCGTACAACTGCTTCTGTACACTGTAGCAAGTCTTTATGCTTCAACTACTTTAGCGCATCTAATTATCTGGCTGATTTCAGCCCATAATATAGCATTCTACCTATTTAGTGATTGGCTAATAAAAACCACATGATCATATCCAATCATATTATTGGCTGTTACAATTTGTTCTCAGAATATTCTAGAATCTCTAGAGTACTTTGACCCCAGCAAAGTTGTAAACACCATCTAAAAATAGATTTTGACGTTAAAGGCGAAGGCAACCTTTTTCCATGTCATTTTGAGCTAAAATAAGGTTGGTTGGTTATCCTAGACATATTTTTCACTTAATTACAGCTTTTCGTAATTTTATTAATTACTCGTCCGCTTTTCCGGAAGTGACGTTTTAGGAGGTAAGCGCTTCCCGCCACTTGGTTTTGCGTTGAGCTTGCTGTGCGAATCTGTTCTATTCTACTTTTGTTTTGTGCTATTTTTCACCAATTGTCGCCACCACTTTCCATCGGCGAGTATTCTGCGGCAAGATAGGTTAGTAGAGAACTCAACTGCGTTTGATTTAGGGATTGTTTAGTGTGTTGTAAGTTGAAAATGGCTGGAGTCGGTGACCCGTATCACAGTGACAGTAGTGTGAGTGACGGAGACCTTGTTCACAGCAGTGGTGACGAGGAATTTTTTCACGGACATTCAGTGGGTGGGTACATGTACAACGAGGCAGAGTACACACAGGCACAGGCAGCTGTTGAGAGAAACGAGGCGGCTACTGAAGACAGACGTGGTGACACATTTTGGTGCAAATGCACTGTGTGCGTTGTTACATGTATGCCTACCTCAATTGAATGCTTGTGCTGTTCCGAGTTTCACATCAATTATCTTTTTGGTCTCTTCTTCCATTAGAGTGTATGTGGTATACTTGGCGGACCGCCCTGGTGAGTCAGACAAGTTCTCCTTCTCCATGAATTCCGCCACCAACTCGAGATGTTGTGACATGTATGCGTCATTGACAACTGGTATTAAATAGGAATTCTGAATGTTGTTGAATGTTGTTTTCGAAAAAAAACTTGACTTTTCCAAAGTCCATCATTGTCTTCACCGACTGAAACGTGTTTCCAGTGAAGAGCACACCACTGGACATGGTTAAGTGGACCTCCGGCATACCACGGACAGAGGAACAACTGTCCCACTTGCCAGAGTGTCCCGTGACACACTCCCACTGGATGGTGACCTGAGCACCCAAACTGCTTACATTGTGTCGTGTGACTCCCTCGCCACACACCTGGCACCTTCTAAATAGCTCCAACACTTTAGACAAGTCCACAATAAACTTATCAAAGTTTGGCTCACCGATCTGTTCACTGGACGACGAACTGTCCTCTTCACTGGGTGTCGAACTGGGCCTGTAATCACTCCCACTACTCAATATCGCTGCAGGGCTGCTTAGAGGCTCTGGGCTGGAGAAAACAGCACAGGGCGAATCACTACTGGTTCCAGGAATTGCACGCTCTGGGGTACGTTCGGAGGCACGGGTGACAGTAGATGAAGTGCCTCCACTGGCTCCAGTCACTGTACTGGCCACAGCTCGCGAGGCTTCTCGCTTCAAAAACGCACTTCTCGGGGGTGGCGACGGGGCACTGCCGGGAATCAACACAGACGGAATGGCATCCTTCTTCAAGCGTTGTTTCGCGGGGACCTTCATCAGTTCAGCGTACAAATCCCTTTCGTAATCGGACGGCAGAAAGTGCTTGCCACACACACGGTAATTCTCCACTGCTTTGTACGTTGCGTGGACGGGTAACGCTGCGTTCTTCACACGAACGAGCCAAGTACGGCGAAGTGTGTCATCCATCGGAAAGCGATGCAAAGGCACTCCCAAAGCGCGCGTGAGCCGATAATTACTACATCCCGGTACGCAGCAACAGTGTGGCATGTTGACTGACTAGTAAATGAAAGCGAACGACGACGGAACTTAACACAACCGAGGTAGAACAATGACTGACTCGGCAGCTCTCACAGTCAGACTATGTGAAAAGAAATTGGCGGGAAGCGCTTGCCTCCTAAAACGTCACTTCCGGAAAAGCGGACGAATAATTAATAAAATTACGAAAAGCTGTAATTAAGTGAAAAATATGTCTAGGATAACCAACCAACCTTATTTTAGCTCAAAATGACATGGAAAAAGGTTGCCTTCGCCTTTAAAATACATGTCAACAAGTCTGACCCCATGATTTAAAAGTACATATGCACAAATTTTGGGCAACTTAAAATGAATCTATTCTTACTAATTACTTAATCAATATTTATTCTGACACTGAGTGACGATGAAAAAACAAGCTGCTGGTAAGTTGTGAATTTTAATCGAAGCCTTAGTGAATCACTCAGAAACTCGCAATACTCTCTTTACCAAACCTTATCTTAAGACGACTTCCAAAGCAATCCCGTCATTATTGCCAACACGAAAACCGGATTTGGTCTTTTTGGCATTTGAAGACTATTTGTTGAGAATCGATAGCACAAAATATAAAACGTGTAATAAGCATTACAAAAAGAAGTAGGTTTCGCGCGCAAACGCTGTGGACCATAAACAAGTAGGTCTCTTAGAACGAGATAAGTAGTTAAATCGTGGTGGTGTATTGGCAACGCACGCGCACACTAATCGCCAGGTAGTGAATTCGAGTCTTTGATACTTGCAGTTTTTCTTGTTTGACACGTTCTCCGTTTTTTGCCTTTTTTCGTGAATAATACTTCAGGAATCAAGGAAAATGCTTGATTTTTAGAGGTAAAACAAGAAAAATTTCCTGGGCGGGAGGGGGTTTGCCCCCCATTCGGTGCTATGCGCATCTACAATCGTGGTTCAGTTTACGCAAATTCTTACAGCCGGACAAAATGTTGCCCCCCCCTTGTGATATCCTAGATCCACCACTACATTGCCACCAATTCGAGGCGATGCTTTGGCATAAGTTTTGAAGTTCTTCGTCGTCCTTTGTAGCATCCGATCTACAAGTGGCGGATCAGAGGTGATTGTGGCTTTTTCAATGAAGGAAAAAACATGGTCGTAATCCATTTCTGTCGCCGTTTCGGGAAGGGGATTTCTCGATAACATGTCGGCCGTTATTTGTTCTGCCCCAGGTCGCCATTCGATTTTGAAAGCAGGATCATAGCTTGCAAGCGTCTCGGTGTCAGTAACTGTGATCTGTTGAGTATGGACACCAACGGCTGATGATATGTTGGAATTGCAAGGTCCCCGTAGCGAAACAGAAACTGGTAAAACTTTCTTGTTGCAAAAACAATTGCTAGACACTCAAGCTCAATCGGGGCATATCTTTTTTCTGCGTCAGTCAGCGAAAGAGATGCATAAGCTATGGGTCGGCCTTCTTGTATAGGAACTGCCCCTAGGCCAGCTGTGGTTGCATCTGTCTGAATGACTGTTGGTTTCTGACTGTCATAATACTCCAGCACCTTGTCTATACTAATTTCGTTTACCAACTTTTCATACGCTTGTTGCTGGTCAGTTCCCCACACAAAACTACCTTTCGGAGCCTGCGGAAGAAGATGGAGTGGTTCGCACTCAGCCGATAAGTTCGGAATGAACTTAGACATGTAAGTAACATGTCCCAGGAATCGGGGGTACTTGGTCAACATCTTTGGGTGGGGGCATTTCACGAATGGCCTTGACTTTCTCCGGATCCGGCTTGACGCCCTTTGTGGTCAATACATGCCCAATATAGAGGAGTTCTTCCTTTAAGAAGACACATTTCCTTCTGTTAAGTTTAAGACCAGACTCGCGAGTGCGCAGTAGCAGTAGCTTTAAATTTTGATCATGGTCCGCACGGTCAAAACTATCAATGAGCATGTCGTCTGCAACGACCGTTGCCCCCTTTTAGTCTCCTCTGAAATTCCTCTGGGGACTTCGAAAGACCAAAAGGCATTCGCAGCCACTTGTACCGCCCTCCTGGTCCCGACAATGTGGTAAGCTCCGCTGACCTGTCACTAAGGCGTACTTGCAGAAATCCGTCGCAAGCATCACACAGAGAAAAATGTTTCGCTCCTGTGCGTTCAGGCAAAACATCTTCGATACAGGCCATAGTAAAATGTTTGCGTTTTACAGCTGAATTCAGATTTTTGGGGTCTCGGCACAAACGTATGTGACCGTTTGCTTTTCGGACCGGTTGGGCGTGACCGATCCATTCGCAAGGATGGTTTACCTTAGCTATAGTGCCGCGCTCCTCCAACTTTCGAGTTTCTTATGCACGTCGGCTTTCATAGACAAAGGAATTTTGCGAGGTTTCACCTGGACCGGTCGTACCTGCTCATCTAACTCTATGTGGTATTCCCCAGGAAGCGTCCCGAGGCCGGTAAACACGTCTGAGAATTCTTCCACAAGGGTATCCAAATCTTACTGGACTAGACTGACGCTTTCGCTCACTGTGATGAGACCATAGTAGACACATAATTTGCCCGATAGCAAACTGGGGTGTTTGGTATCTACCACCAAACACTGAAACTCTCGGTACGCAGCTTGCAGGCACCCAACGGTTTTAGTTTCGTGTTATTGTACACTTCAATGGTATGCGGAGTTGGTATCAACGCTGGGCTTCCCAATGTTTTATAGTCGGCATAGGCTAGAGTGCTAGTAGTTGCTCCCAAATCCAATTGGAAGTTTAAGCTCGTTTTTCCCTCGCGGCACTGTATAGGCAAGTGCACAAACCATTTGCAACCACAACGGGATTGTGAAATGTTAATCAGGTAGGCTTCCTCATCGGAGGACGAAGAAAAATTTTCTGTGTCTGACTGGAGAAAATGATTCGTCTGATCATTACTTTGTTTTGCGCTGGGGCAAGAGGCGGTATAGTGGTTACGGCGCGTTTTACCGTATGCAGGGCAACGTCGGGGATCATGATTAGTTGTACCATTGCCACACACTTGTGGCTGCTGAGTTGATGATAATTTCTTAGGTTTTGCATAGGCTTTAAACGCTTACTTAGGTTTTGCATAGGTTTTAATCGCATTTACCGCTTCATCCCTGCGGACACTTTTCAGGTCTAAAGCCGGGGCCTCATCTGCGCGACATATTCTTAACGCCTCATCCAATGTGATGGCAAAATCTTCAAAAAGTTTTATTCTCGTTCGTTAATTGTCGATACCTACATGTAATAACCACCGGCGCTTGGGTTTATCGCAAATGACGTCACTCATCAATATGTATAAGAAAACATAAAGGTTGGACTCTGGAAATCTGTTTGCTCAGAATTTTCTACTCAAATGTGCATGGAACTCCACGAAACTAGCATCGGACAATTCTTAGAATACTTTCTTTCATTCGATCTCTTCAAATTGCCTTCGAGTGGTGATTTGGCGACAAAATGCCAAAAGACTGCCAAAATCACAAATTCAAGGAAGTGATTCCGTGATGTCATGGCAGACGGTCTTCGCACATCCGGGTTTTTGACGGACGCTCCGTGCTAAATCCGAAAGTCTTATTTCGCGCGGCTTTCATCGTCAATCCCTCGACTACTTGATCATAAGAAGCAGAGAGCACTTTATTGCCAAATAAATGTAATTACTCACATATTTGTGTCAAATATAAATTATCCTGATACTGTATTGATATGCGAAGTTTTTTTTTGTGTGCTGTGAATTCTTATGAAGGTTTTACTTTTGGCCAAAACCTTTGAGTTAACTCGTCGGCCACGCGCATTGTAATACTTGCACGGACTGCGTTTCCTGGCCGAATGTGTGTTGTACTTCAATCAAAAAAGTGCCTGATGTCAAGATGAGAAACAAGATACGCCACTATATGTGATAAACTTCTAAGTTAAAGGCTAAAATGAGCCGTCAGTGGAATAAAGTTACAAATAATCATTAAAATACTAACTTTAACATTCTCAATTAGTTGAGTTTTGGATTAGAATTATTGAACTTGAAATATAGGTTGCTTGCTCAAACTCGAAGTTTCACCTACGACAGGCGTACAAGTTGAAGCACAATTGAAACTATTTCAGGTCCTTGAATTCAGAGTTTTGAGATTGTTTTGGAAATTCCATCGCCGATTCACCATTCACGAAGACAGTTAATGAGTTCTAGGAAAGATAAGGCTTCGAAGGAGGTGCACGCAGATTTTATTTGGATTTCGGACGGTTGAAGTTGGGAGCCTCGGCTTGGCAGCGTTTAAGTGTCCAACCTTTATGTTTTCTTATATATATTATTGAGTGACGTCATTTGCGATAAACCCAAGCGCCTGAGGTAATAACAATGCTTGTAGTATCATGCGGTCGTACATCTCAGAGAGGAACGCGCAGTCACGCGCTATTGCGCGCAGTTCAGTTACGTAGTCGTCTATAGACCTACTGCCTTGACGTAAAGTGAGTAATTTATGTGTCTGGGCCACAACGTTTATACGCGGTTTTCAAAATCCTGAAAGCTTTTCCAGTGCCTTTGCTAGGTCTTTGTCTTTTTCTGCTTCCCATTTGAAAGAGTCAAATATATCATTCCCATATTCACCTGTTGTTCTCAGAAGCAGAGCCACATTGACTTTGTCCGCTGCCTTGTCTCGGTTTGTGGCTGTCAAGAAAATTTTGAAACTCCTCCGAAATCTTTTCCATTGTTCCGGCAGGTTTCCACCCTGTTTCAAGGGTTCGGGCGCTAGAAACTTATCGGACAGTCCTCACCTGGGGCACCATGTAAATTGTTCGTGTGTCAGTGCAGTAGTCGTGACGATGTTGTCTGATATGTTCAACCGCTTACTTAAATATAACTGTCCACCATTGTGTCAAGAACCGGAAACTGTTTATTGTTGTGCTCCAATGAACAATACAATACGAACATATAAACAGATGTTGACATTTGGGTTTTTGTCATTGAAAACAAAGTGTGTTAATGTTGATTAAATTTGCATTAGTGCACCACCCGATGCTCTTAACATACTGCAGGAACCACATACACTGGTGTTACCATTTAAGATAGCCTTTAACTCAACTTCCCCTTATTAGTTCAGTATTATGTGATTTCCTAACTTTAATTTTGATCTATCTACGTTTGTTATCCGTCGTCCAGTGCAATTGGAAACTTAGTAACATCCAATGTCCATAGATAAGAGGGAACAAAGTTAGAGGGGGAACTCAATGTAAGCATAGTGAGGTTGCGTGAAAGGCGTGAGTGGGTGCATTTTTTGGTTTCAGTATGCTTTTTGCGTTTCATTGAGCCGCTGATCGCCATCTTTTTTATGTTGACAACGGAAATGGGACTCCACCAGTTTAGAGAAATGATATGGCCACTTTTACGCTTTTACGGCTGTAAATAGCTTATTTGTTAGACTATCGTTTAAAAAAATAAACAGGGCAAAATGCAGCTTAATGCACAGTTTTAAGTGACAAGGTCACCGCTCCTGTTTTCATTTAATATCTGGCAGAAAATGGCTAAATTGACGGCTTGATATGAAGTCACAAATACAACGTACAATACAATTCTGCAGAGCGTTTCTCCAATTCAAAGAAAATTGAGGTTGGCACCACGGGTCGATGTAAGTTGGAATTATAAAAGAATACCAAACCTATTCTGTCGTCAATAAGCAAGAATCATGAACATGGTATATATTAGGGAATTTTCCAGAGTAGTTTCCCCCATTCAGTTATGGTCTCAGGCTTGTAGTGATAGGGGTAACATACAGAACTGAAATATTGTAACGGGCTCTACTGTGAGCAGCACATATCCTATCTTAATGAAATGGAGCACGTGTCGGCATCGCCTTGTTGCACGCCGATCGCTCAAATCTGACAGCCTCCAAGCAGCAAGTTGACGGATATTTAGGCAAATGTAAGAAATACGAAAAGTAACGCTAGGGTAGTCTACAGTGCATACATGTATAGTCGACTGTGGGAACATAGTTTTTGAATTTCGCTATGATTCACTAAGGGTACTATTGAACCAAAATCAACAATTGACCTATCGCCAGGAGTTTGAGAGAAGGTTTAACTGACACACCTTGGTTTTCAAGTCGCCATTTTACCCGCCAAAAACACGATGCCGGGTACATTTTATTATTTGGTCGTCGAAATTTCGCATGGGTGCGGAGCTTGCGATAGGTCTGTTGAATGAGGTGTTCTGGTAAGTTGGCGGAGAAAATGGACGCGTGTGCTTAGAGCTCCAAAGTACGCCCACATTAATTCATTTAATAATTCATTACATGCGGGCAAGACAGTGTTCATCTCTTGCTGACCCGTGCAGCGTTATGAACCTGAATGTTGTAGTAAATGTTTTTATTATTCACACACTGCAGTAAGAATTTCAGAACGTGTTTCGCGGAGAAGTTCGAAACGTTACTAATCGTTTGCTGGAAAAATACCGCGAGAATGGAACAGCATGGAATATGTTTGTAATGGCATATCTAGGTTTGTCCTTATATTCCGTGTATGTTCCGTGTCATCTTGAATAAATATTTACTGCACACGTTAAAAGTGTTTAAAGCCATGAGGATGTAGAAACAAACACTCACTTGTTTTAACTGTCCTCGATGTTGAAACTGCATCGGCCCATCCTGCCTTGACTGTACTTATAGTAACGACGTACTCAGTTCCAGGCCACAAGCCAGTACAATTTTTTGTTGTCTCATTCTTATCTGCACTGAAGCTAAAATTTCCGCAAACCACTTTGTAGCTGTCTTTGTCTCCAGCTGCTGCGGTCCATTCGACAGTGAGTAACATCAAATCACTTCTCACCGTTGTGATAATAGCTGGAGCCAGTTCTGTAAATGTAGAGACAGGAGCAAAAAATGTAAAGATTTACTTTTAGCAACTTTTCCTAGAACTACATCGGTAGATACATAAAAAGCACAGGCGCTTGGGTTTATTGCAAATGACGTCACTCAATAATATATATAAGAAAACATAAAGGTTGGACACTCGAAATCTGTTTGCTCAGAATTTTCTACTCAAACGTGCATGGAACTCCACGAAACTAGCATCGGACAACTCTTAGGATACTTTCTTTCATTCGATCTCTTCAAATTGCCGTCGAGTGGTGATTTGGCGACAAAAATGACAAAAGAATGCCAAAATCACAAATTCAAGGACGTGATTCCGTTATGTCATGACAGACGGTCTTCGCACATCCGGGTTTTTGAAGGACGCTCGCGAGCTAAATCCGAAAGTCTAATTTCGCGCGGCTTTCATCATCAATCCCTCGACTACTTGATCATGAGAAGCAGAGAGCACTTTATTGCCAAATAAATGTAATTACTCACATATTTGTGTCAAATATAAATTATCTTGATACTGTATCGATATGCGAAGTTTTTGTGTACTGTAATTTCTTATGAAGACTTTACTTTTGGCCAAAACCATTGAGTTAACTCGTCGGCCACGCGCATTGTAATACTTGCACGGACTGCGTTTCCAGTGGCCGAGTGTGTGTTGTGCTTCAATCAAAAAAGTGCGTGATGGTTTTTGTCAGACATTTCATGAACCGCAGCTGATCAGGCTTGGTCTTAAGTAAGGGAGAAAAATGTCTTGAAAACGACATCAGTTAGAAATTAGACAAATAATATCGTGGATGATTTGCTGAGATTACTTCAATACTCGGATTCAACGACATCGGATAACAGGTCAATTAATCACTGTAGCAGTTCGACCTAAGTGTAGAGACAATTCATATGGTGGCCTCACACACATGCAAAGTTTGCTCCTTCAAACCCTGGTGTTAGTGATCGCATGACCAAACAAGTATTTGGAACAATGTCTTCTTTGGTATATGAAAATGCTTCTCTTTGTCACACGGGATAGATTTTAGTGATCAGTTTGAAAAAGCAGTGTCTGGAAGTATCTGACAACTGTGAGCGGTTCCACCTGTATCTAGTGGTATTTCCTTGCCAGAGACCATAGCAGAACCTGCAATCTGATTGGTTTTGGATTAAATAAGAGTATTAGCGACGACAAAGCTACCATTGATACAACCACTAAAAGAGCTTGAATATTGGTTACGACCCTATTAGTATTCCCAGTAAGAAACCATATCGGCTGTGGTTTGGTATCTTAGAAAAGGAAGTTTTGTATTGTAAATAAAAATGTGAGCGTGCAATATTACCGGTACTTCTTAGTCGCGGACAGATCTAATAACATTAGTTTCTCTCGTGACTATTCCAGCAGAAGGATTTCTACCAACAGACCGAACACGACACTGGTTGTCACACAAGCAAAGCAAAGCAGGTTTGTCGAAACATCTGAACACTTATAACTAATTAAGCAGAGCAATAAGCGTACAGTTACTAACGTCCCGTTACAGGAACTAAAACTATTGGTGAATGCCTTGTTAGATCTGTTACACAAAAATTGTAGCAGCAGGTTGTGACTTTTTAAAGATGAATTACCGATGATACAGAAGGATAAATGTATCTTTTTCACCAGCATAGATTTGTATAGTTTCATTTTGCAGAAAGAACTGGTTTTACGAAGACTGAATACAACAGATATGTTATATGCACTTAATTGCTTATTAATATCTTAATTCGACTTGTTTGTGATTTATCAAATACATTTCATGTTTAATGTTGACGGTTAAAGTACTTGTGCATTTCACATGCTCTTTAAGAGACATTTATGAGTTATAAACAGAAGGGCTTTAGGATTTATATCTATTACCGCACTCACCTGTCGCAGCCAGTTACCTTTGTCTTCCCATCAATTTTTTGATTTGTCAATTGTTAAAAAATTGTATAGTGCTATGGAAAATTATGTTTTTGTAATTGAAATTTCATTCCTTTAAGTTCGCTTTCTTCTAGTGAAACCTCCAGCTTCAACAGAGTAATTAATCTGAGCGTGTTCTTCCTTCCAGGGTTACAGGAGTACACAGTGATCAACTTATCGGCTTTACATCTATAGACGAACATGTATTATCCTTAAAACTACATTCCGCCATGTTTAGCTGATGAAAAGAAGAACAAGCTAGGTGTTTCACTTTCACAAAATCAATCTCAAAATGATCCTTACTTAAACAGCACCCAATTTCATAGGCAATCTGTGTATGGTCTGTTTTCAAGTCTAAGGATGGCACAACCCCAATTTTGCATCCCTGGTAGTTCAAAAAACATTTAAAAAACTTTATCAAAGTAAGGATGATTATGTGGCCAATTTGATGAGCATCCAAGGCCTAATTCGATTTTTGTCAACTAAAAAGAGCAAAATTCAGTTTTAACTACTTTGCTGCCAGCTAACAAATGAAAATATAGTGCAATCCAAATGNATTATTGCGACTGATTTACTGAGTCACATAGGCCTGCTGTGTATATTCAAGGTTTTGAGGTAAACAAGAACTTATATTGCTTTTATTTGTAATTAATATATACATGGAGTGTGAAACTTAATTTTTCCTTGCAATGTCATATATGTTAAAAATTGGCTTCCACTGAGGCCACTATACCCTTTTAGATCATAGCACAGTAAATGTTATTGAGATCAATTAATTCTGTGCTTTGTACAGGGTCATCCCTGACATTTTCAGAGATAAAACGTGATAAATGTTGCCTGACATGTTTAATTACCATAAAGGTTTGTACAGCAAAATACAAGAATTGCTCTGCATATGTTGCACATCCGAGGTTATTATATCACCAAGAGGAGTCGACATCACAAAATTATGACTCAAAATGTTGATCGCTGATGAGATAAATATAACATAATCTGTACCAATCATATAATAACAGAAATGCAATGCTTATTTCCACAAGTGGGTGCTTGAGATTACTCAGCTCGCCCCCGTGGTTTTGGAATTTGGTGAACCCACACAGTTGTGTTTCATTTTGAACCGAATCAGAATAAAGATGTAAGATATAGTATCGTTTTGTGTTCTGTAAAGAACATGGCATGGACATACGGCATTGAAACTTATTGGTTGAAGTTCGCAGCATGTATCCTTTTGATGTGGTCAATTGGCCACCTGCGTCCTGGTGATGTAATCGTTACTGTGCATTTTGCTCATTTAGTCATTTTGCAGCATTTATCCTGGTCTTGTAGTCAGTCGAGAAGAGTACTTGCGCAATTTTGATGTTCAGGTTATTCACTTTGTGTAGAGAAAGTTAGATTAATTGGTATTCCAAGAAGTGAGAGAATATGCGGCATATTTTTTGGGGTGAAACTGAAGATGAGCCTTTTTCCATGTGTCGACGCCTTGTTCTTGGAGACCTTGTGATTGCTAACTATTCTCTTGTTAGGTTATTCCAACAGAAAAAACATGACAGTATCCACCGCCTTGCATTGTATATTCAGAAAGCTTTGACTTTAAGAAAAGAACTGCTCTCCGTGTAAACACTCTGAATATGCATTNGTAGACAAAACCTACGATGTACAATAAGTAATATTATACATGTATATTATTATGTATGTGTTCAGTTGGCAGCGTGTGTTCTGGGCCCGTCATGTTCACGTTGTCAGTTGGCAGCGTGTGTACTGGTCATGTAGTCAGTTGGTAGCGTGTGTTCTTGTCATGCAGTCAATTGGCAGCGTGTGTTTTTGTCAGGTAATCAGTTGGCAGGGAGTGTCCTGCTCTAGTAGTCAGTTGGCAGCGTGTGTTCTGGTGATGTAGTCAGTTGAAAGCGTGTGACCGTGTCGTGTTGTCATTTGGTATCGTGTGTCCTGGTCATGTAATAGGTTGTCAGGAAGTGCCCTCGTCGTGTATTCCATCACCAGTGCAAATCAGTTGAGAGTAAAGAAGTAAGTAATTTTTCTCTGTCCATCTTTCGAAGCATTTCTCGCAAAGTGATCAAAGTGCAGGAATACGGGAGGATTTATCCTGGACAAGTAGTCACTTGGAAGTGGCTATCTTGGTTTCGTTGTCAGCTGGTCTTCTTTACTCACCCATAAATAAAAGTAACAAATGATCGAGAAATTATGTTCAAGATCAATTCAACCAGGATTCAATTTCAGTGCTTGTTACATCTGGACCATGCTTATATTGAAGTATGCAATCGATCTACCATAACTTTTAGCCAATGTAGTGACTTGATACCAAACGTATGTTCTTGTAGTGAGTTTGAACCAAAAAAATCAAAGTAACTTGCAAAGTATAGTGTTCTTGCCTGGTACTGTCACTGGCCAACGAGTGAAAATTTGTTCATTTTTATTGTCGCGTTTAGCATGACTGAAAATTGAAAATTAATTCGATCTGGACTAAATCGTGTTTGCAGGGAGTCTCTTGATTACAACACAAGCCGCCTATGAAATTTGAATTTGAAGAACCCAAATACGACCTAGAGTATTGCGGCATGAGCAATGGTAATTGTTAGAGACAGCCGTAATAAGCATTTGCCACATGGCGACCAAATTATCCACCGCTACTTAGGAGTGTCGCCCTGGGCAGAGCACCACCCCACCCTACAACTAAGTAACTTCCATTGCCTCGTGAAATCACAAAGAGCTGTTTTGAATGAAGTAGAAATTTGTGGAATTCCATTTTTAAACATTCATTTTTCGACAAAGTTATCAAGGCTATGGTTTCGCTTTTTCTTTCATGCTTTCATGAAGAAGGCAACAGATTTATTTTCATTTGTTGTCAGTCAATGGAATGATCATGATTATGTAACCTTGGACCGCACGCTATTGACGTCTAGAAAAGGGCCATCTGAGCATTGGTGTATGTAAATAATACAAAACGTTCTTCTTGAGCTTTGGTGCCAACAATATTATCGAAGTAAAATATGATTTTCTTAATGTAACATCGTTGAAAACGTTTTAAATGTCACCAGAATGAACAGGCACCGGCGCGGAGATGCTCCGATTCGGAATATGGACAAAATGTAAGTCAGCCCT
>NMRA01000879.1:17673-95494 GCA_002633005.1 Phoronis australis
TAAAAAAATAAGTCCTCTTACCGTATCTCAGCACTTCAATTTCAGTTCAGAGATAATAGTTTTCATCTTAAATCTTCTTATTCTTCACCTTATTAACCCGCCGTATCACTGTATGTTATGGCCGCCATTCTACCTCTACAATTCCTGGCAACAGGCGCATTGTAATCCCTTGTCGGCGAGTCATAACAAGCGTCGAAAGCAGTTGTGGGAAAAGTCGTGTGAGAAGTTTGTGCTGCCCTTATTTCGGTATGTGTGCCTACGTTTTGTAGGGTTTCCAAAAGACGAGGAGGGGAGGGAAGTTAAAAAGAGTTCGCTTCCCTGTCAGTTACATTTCTCGTCATGACTTAGTCATCTATAATTCCTCAATCCCCAAATGGAATTCCAGATTTTGTTTGCCGATTTCTAAGTAGACGTCTCGTCCCGTTTACTGCCACTGGTGAACTCTGAATGCCGGCACAAGTATTGTTTTTTAGCTCACGTGCCAAATGTCACTTGATACATCCCGGGAAAATACACAGATACAGTATCAAAGTTTGACATCAGCGTAAGCCTACACAGCAATGGGTTTTATGTCAAGACTAAATTAGCAACAGATATGTGATGTGATAAGCTGTTACATATTTCTTAAGACATTTTCGGGACTGGGTGAGGAGCTCAAGAAGTAAAACTTAATAATTGCCAACTGTATCAAAGAAATGGCATAAGAATATTTATTGAAAGTAAAAAATTAATAACAGTTACAGAACACTCAGAATTCCACGCTATAGACATACTGTTGTAGTTGTAGCGACAGCAGACGATAATGTAGGCGTAGTTCCTGGGGTGGTCTATTTCAATAGGGAGCGATGAATCAGCGCGGCTTTACGTGATTTTGCATTTCACATCATAAAGAGTTCCATAGCAACTCGAGTATGAGTGTCAGATTTGAGTACGTTTGGAGTCTACTCGAAATACGACATTTGATACGTTTTTTTGAGTACGACTCCAGTGAGCACGATTTTGAGTATGAAATCTCGTGTATGAGTATGAGTCTGAGTACGGAGATTGGAGACCGGGCCCTGGAGCCGAGTGATACCCAGTTCTTTTAGATTTGTTGCCGAGAAAGAAGTGAGATTCATTAAGGGAAGATTGAACAACAAGGTACAAAACTGTGATCCAGAGGCTTTTTGGTTTGGCGACAGACAGGAGGTAAACAGTTGTTTACTTCTTGATGAGTATTTAAAAACAGGACACCTCCTGAACGAACATTATAACAAAGATCTTGACTCTATAGACCACCCCCTCACAGAGGTGTTCCGTAGTCGGTGGGCGGAAAATTGTCACACTAGTACTAACACATGCCCACAACAGCAAAGAATTACTTACAGGCGTTGTTTTGAGAAGATAAAGCCCTGAGTAATCAAATTAAATGTATTGGTCGCGTTTGAACTGTGGTCCAAAAATGCATTGTGCGTCGCTTACTGTTTAGTTTCTAAGAGGAACCCCACCCCCAAAGAGATTGTTCCAGTGTTTCAAAAATTCAAACCACATTCGTAATCGTGGCTACTGACCTGACACGAAACTTGTGCATGATATGCTTTAAGCACTACTATAAAAAACGCTATATTGATTTTAAAATTCCTAACTTTTTGCACGAGGGACTATCAGAAAAGGACTTATTTTTTTGCATGAGACGACAAAGAAATGAAACTTCCATTGCTCAACTTGAACGTTTATATCAAATAAAAATTGATCATGCCATTGATACCGGTGTGTTGCTTTCAACGTATTTTTGTTAACTTTAACTAAAATGCGTGGTTCCTTTACCGGCGACCCGGTTAGACATTTCCCGAAACAAAGAGAAGTACTGTTCGTCACTACTTGAACCAACTGCTGGTAACTACTCCATTACTGTAAGAGCGTTTCTCCAGATCATTGTCCTTTGGGACTAAACTTGATTTGGTAGTACTTGTACATGTACCTGACTTCTCACAAAACACCTTACTGGCCAATATACTTCGTCACGCAGCTAATACAGGTACATGTAAAGAATATATATATATATATATATATTTATATATATATATATATATAGATTATTATATGTTCTCAGCCTTTACCCCCCTTATCTAGAGCCCTCGTGGATTTTGGAGAATTATCACGCTCAGGGCGTTATTTTATTTGTACAACATACTAAACGAGAAACATTGCAATGAATCTATTTATCTTATCTGACTCCCCACGGCTTTGTAACTACATGTGTACTTTCTATGTCAGAGGCCCGGGGTCGGAGGTTGTGACCTTTTAAGAAAAGCCGGGCTAGTTTTGTCAAATAATGCTTTTACTCAAAACCAATTGAAAACTTAAATATAATAGAAATAAATTGAATTTGTAAATTAAGGTTTACCAACTATTATAGCTTAAAACACGTTTTTTCACGCTAAGCTTCGACCGGGAAATTATCGTCTGCTAAAGTAGGTTACCACTGGTAACTGAATGTAATTCTGACGACAAGATACACGCATTCAAACTGGAGATCGGTGATTTACAAGTAAGAGGACATGAGAGAAAAAATTCACTGAATTAAGATATCATTTTTATGGAAATTATGTGTCTTATTTTTCGTAGCGTATAAGTGCAGTACAATGCGGTTTGTTGAACATGCAATTATTGCGCGTGCTCATTTAAGTATTTTATTTTCACGCTTGTCGCTGCATGGTGTAGTGGTAAAGTCGGCGATCAGCAATGCCAGGGTACCTGGTTCGACTCCGTCCTCGGTTTCCCGCCAAATGGTGAGATAACTTTATGGGTTATTACATGGTTGTATCTGCCATTTGCTTCTAATATTGTGGTATAAGTATCAGTATTCCAAATTCGGACTTTTGCCAATGGAATACCCTTTCCAGAATCTTCTACGAGATGTCTCACTTTAAATTCACTCCCGATCTACCGAAGTTATTTCCTACTACAAATAGCTTTTCTGCCCAATTTCATTTGACATTTTCTACAGGTAAGGTGAGTGCCGGTTCATTCCTAGACTCAGTGGTGTAGTGGGGCGTTGGCGCACGTAGGCGCAGTCAACCACATTTTTACCTTTGAACGTAGCGCCTACGAACCGTAAGTTACTGTGCTCAAGGTAATACATTGGGCTCTGGGCGTCTACTTCCTCTAATTTTACCACTACAGCACTGCCTAGACTATGCATGCACTCCCACAAGTCGTTAGCTCTATGTATTTTGATACATGGATGAGTTTCTCAACCAGGTGAAAAGAAGAAGTCTATTGAGGTTTACCACATAGTGGTTCCTAGTTGTAACTGACCTATCGTAAGCTCCACCATTTGCGCAATGTGAACAAACAAACGACAAGTTTTATCCGACAACGTGTTATTTGTCGGGTAAAATGGCGACTGGAAACGAAGGTGTGTCAAGAATGCTGCGTTCTGTTTGTTCAGTTACGAGTCACTCAAAATCCTGGCGACAGGTCAAATTGAGGATACATGTAGTTGGGTGACTGGCTTTACACAACGTATGTAGGGATGCAACAACTATTAATGAAGCGGATAAAGTAAGCATGCAGTTCATGGAGTCCCATAATTTGCAAATCTTGCTCACTAGCGGAGAAATGCGTTGCATAGATTCAAGTAAATTGCGAAACCGTAAGATGACAAGGTACATGTATCACCAAAAGCCGAGCTCACCGTTCAACCATTGCATTCCCTTGGGTCCTAAGCCCAATCTGATAAGATATGCTGTGCGTGAATCAAGTCAGAAGGCGAAAGCATGCCGTCCCCGTCTCTTTTATCGCAATGAATTATTCAAATCATAAACACCACAAAGATAGTTTCCGACATTTGCACAATAATACGTACAAGGCACAGTCCTGTGACAACGATTGCATAACGAGGCCTACTGTGAGTGGCTAGGCTCAGCATATGTTATACTGAGTGTAATTAACTTTGGAAAACAAACAGTTGAAACAGAACAACGATCATGCAACATTAAATTATTGAAAAAAAATGCTATATACATGTAGTTAGAATATTGATTATGACATATAAATTGGCGAAAACATCGGAAACTGAGTTACCGGCGGTGGTCCCCTGATACTTCCGTCACGGCCGGGCGGCTGACTGTCAACGATGAACAGCAAAATACCATTTGATGGCAAAACAACTTCAGTAAGGAAACTTTCCAAGGTTCCAAACTAGTTTAGTATCAGTATTAATGAGATAAAAGTAAAAGGACTGATTCTCACCCAAACAGAAACATCCATATACCGAACCGCCTGGAGTGCGCGGACCTCTGTGTTCCACCGGGCGAGATGTGCGCATTAGTCAGCTAACCAGGATTTAAATTCGTGTAACAAAGACATTAAAAAAATATTGTGCCCTAACACTGCAAACATTCAACTCATTGAGTACATTTCAGCACACCGCTTCCGCATCACGTAATTTTTTATAGTTAAACAACATAAGTATATATATTGTAGTTTTTGTCAGGTTTTAAAGTATATTTTCGCTAACAATTGGAAATGAAATCCAATTTCGCAAGTTATATTTTTCCCGGCTTAGAGTCACGGCAGCTGCAGGGGAATTACTTCGCTCGTTACTGTGTCCGCCCACTAAACTCAAGCAAAGGTGTGCGTTATAGCAGTTGAGATGTACAGCTCACAGGAATCGTTTCTGAACTGATGCAGATAGAGTTTTTATAGTTGGGATCAAGTATCTTTGTTTCAGAGGAAATCAAATAACGAAAGTAGACGGGAATAGTCGATGATTTTCTGATCTTAGTCGATGAATTAATGTGTACTCAAAAAAGCTTTTAGTTTGATGACAGAAAAGAATGTGGACATTACAGCATGTTACATACATGTATTACTTAATTTGGTATTTCTAAGTTTTTGAACTAGATTGCTCTTTAGAGATATTGTCTTTCAAGTTCAAGCGCAGTGCCTGTTTGTTGGTGAAGTGTGACGTCATTTTGACCTAATGGACTACCGTTGTGTGACACAACCGAATAACCAATAATTTGTTACAAATTCAAAAGGTGAACTGCCCCATTGTTACACTGTACAAGAATCGGAAAAATTATCCAAGACCTATTTTCGGAATTGTGATATGCACTTCTCCCCATCTAACATTACCTGTGATTCCGGATTAAGCCATAATAAGGGCATATACGTCATCCTTAAACACTCAAATTGTACTCGGTTAGGAAATCAGCAAATACATGTACGATCTCATCTTTTAACTCAAAATCTAGCTCGAAAATATACTATGCATTAACCAAGTTCTTTTAGTACAAAAGCTCGTCATCTATACACCAGTCTGTACTTGAGAATATTACGGAGTACATACATCACTATGTACTGTACCTGTAATTAGAAATTTGCACTTGATGACGCCTAGATTCGAGGTACAAACTCAAAAAATTGAGATTTTGGGGCCAGACTCAACTCAGAGCTTTAACGCTGCGGTAATAAAATTTAAGATATTTTTACATGGTCGTACACATGACAAATTACGTAATCTACGACAGGATTTTAGACACTTACCTTTAGTCCATACCAAAGAAGAACACCAATTTCATTATCGATTACGAGTAAATAAGATAGATCGTGGCACCTGATCCACAACTCTGATTTAGTGCGCAATGATGAACTGCACACCCCAGTTTTATTGGATGAACTCACGCTTTTACGGATTGCAGCCCACGTCTCCAAATTGCCCTTGACGTTACCCTGTATTTACATGTACGAGCAGGAAACTGGCCTGTACGACAGTAGTAATACAATAGTGCAATTTCGCATGCGCACATACAACTCTCTGCATGGTGTATTTACGTGCATAGTGAAGTATAGGAGCATTGCACTGCATAAAATTTGCATCCTTTGAGAGAAAGAGTGAGATGTCCCTAGTAACTATGAAAGAGTAAGAGTAAAGAGTAAGAATATCTACGGAAACTGCACATACAGTAATGACCCCACAGGAACACCTAATGACCCCAAAGTTTGTGCCTGAATTACGTTTACGTTTGGAGACTATATACGTAATTATGTAAGGTCTAGTTCAAAATTCAGTTTAGTTTGCTCTTAATAACCTTTGACCAGGAAATTTGGTTCCCTTGATCCCATCTAAATTCCAAGTAAATTTCGGATGCAGATCACTGGTGACTGCTCGTTTTCAAAATTCAGAGAGTCTATCTAAAAACATGTAGAAGAAGAAGGAACTTGACGGAATGCACTCTTTGAACCGTCTCGGGTCACTGCGGTGCATTTTGAGTCAAATCCAAGTGACCAATAGAATTTTATTGGCAATTGGTTGAGCTACCATGAATATGAATGCTCTCCATAATGCACCGATTTAAGTACAATCTGATTGAGAAAGTCTTGCACTTAATGACCCTCAAGTTGCACCTAGTGACCCCAAAATCTTTGAGTGAACTTCCTTTATAATTCGTAATTATATGCATGATTATGAAAGGTCTAGCTCAAAAATCAACTTTGCAATTAATGACCTTTGACCGGAAACTCGGTTCCCTTTGTCCGAATAAAATTCCATGTAAATTTCTGAAGCAGTTTCTTAGGCCGTACTTGTTGGCAAAATTTGAAGAGTCTATCTAAAAACCGTCGAAGAAGAACCAATTTTACGAATTGTACTTCTTGATCCATTTCGGATCATCCGGGTGCCATATGGGTCACAACATTATAATTGATAATAGCCCCTTTATCATCGTATCAACCATCATTGTTGTCAACGAATCGATGTAAGAGCAATAACAGTCCGAAACGGAAGGAACAATAAGAAGAAATAGAACGCAATTGCGTATGCGCACTTACAACTCTGCACGTGGTGTTTGGATGTGCATAGTGAAGTACAGGAACATTACGTTGCATAGAAGTTGCATCACTTGTGTGAAAGAGAGAGATGTCCCTGGTAACTATGAAAGAGCTGGACTAAAGAGTAACAATATCAACGGAAAACTGCACCTAATGACCAAGCAGTTGCACCTAATGTCCCACAAAGTTTGTACTGGTTGACCCTCTTGCGGTCTTATAGTGCATTTTGGGTCATACACGTGTTATCAATAGACTTTGATCGGCAATTGGTTGAACCACCATGAATTTGAACGCTCTTCTTAATGCATCATTTAAGTACAAGCTGATTAAAAAAATCTTAAACTTTAACCAAAACTGCAGTTAATGACCCCAAAGTTGCACCTAGTGACCCCAAAGCTTGTGACTAAACTTCCTTTATGAATTGTAAACATATACATGTTTATGAAATCTAAATCTCGAAAATCACGTTTGCACTTAATGACCTTTAACCCGGAAACTCGGTTCCTTTGGTCCGATTGGAATTCCAAGTAAATTTGGGATGCAGATCTCTAGTGCCTTCTTGCTATCAATATTCGAAGTGTCTACATGTACCTAAAATCTGCTGAAGGAGAACCAATTCGACGGAATGCACTCCTTGACCTTTTTTGGGGCAATCCTGTGCATTTTGAGTCAAATCCATGAAATCAATAGTATTTGATCGGCAATTGGTTGAACCACCATGAATTTAAACGCTCTCACTAATGCATCAATTAAGTACAAACTGACTTAAAAAGTCTTAAATTTAACAGAAAAGTGCACTTAATGACCCCAAAGTTGCACCCAGTGACCCCAAAGTTTGTTACTGAATGGTAATCATATGCATCATTATGAAAGGTCTAGCTCAAAAATCACTTTTGCACTTAATGACCTTTGACCCGGAAACTCGGTTCCCTTTGTCCGATTGGAAATCCGTGTAAATTTCCGATGCATTTCTTTAGTCCCTACTTGTTAGCAAAATTCGAAGAGTCTATCTAAAAACCTGTAGAAGAAGAAGCATTTTGTAAAAATGCACTCCTTGACCTGTTTCGGATCACTCCGGTGCATTTTGGGTGAAAATATTGTAATCAATAAAAATAAACTTCATTTTCGTATCAACCAGAATGAATATGATTGTTGTTAACGAATCGATGCTAGAGTAATAACAATCTGAAAAGGAGGGGACAATAAGAATAAGAATAAGAATAAGAACTAGAAAGATTATTGGCAAGGCCTTACTCTGCGCGTGCGTGTTACTGGGATTGCAATATGAAGTTTTTGACAGCAAGGAATTCTTTAAAATTGTATTTTTATGACCTTTCCACTAATTGACCGGTTCCGGTGCATTATGAACCCCTTATGAGGGAATAATTCTCAACCCAATTAAAAGTGTGGTTGATGCTCAGAATGACAAGATAAATGAATTGGTCAAATTTTCAGAAGAATATTGCACCTAATGACCCCATGGGTGCACCAAATGTCCTGAAAATTTAGAATTCAAACTCAATCGCATTTAGAAAACAGATATGTAATTTTGAAATCTCTCGCCCAAAATTTTAATTTGCACTCAATGACCTTCGACCTATTTTTGCTGATTGGTTAAGAAAATTGCGTAATATAGTAGGGTGTTCAATTGGCATGTTGACTTACTCCAGTGTGCTGAAATTGAAAAGAATTTCTTGAAAAATGTAGATATAACATTTTGAACGTTAGATGAACTTTGTACTAGTTGACTGTATCCGGTGCATTATAAGCGTCTTTAGGAGAATTGTTGCAAAGCCCATGAAAAGTGTTTGATGCTGAGATTCACAGTTGTCTAACACAATTGTCTGACACATCAGAATATTTGGTGAATGAAAAGGACAAATGTTCTGAAGAAAAATGCACCTAATGACCCCATGTTTGCACTTACTGACCTGAAACATTATATTTTAAATTTCATTGGACGTGTCAATCAGACGTGTAAATTTGAAGTGTCTAGCTCAAAATTTTAGCTTGCGCCTAATGACCTTTGACCTGTTTTATCTGATTGGATGATTAGATTAGTTAGAAAAGTATTTTTAATTGTGTTGTGGACTTAAACCTGTGCACCGAATTTGAAAATGATAGCTTTAAAAATGAAGAAGTAGTAGTATTTTGAAAATTATATGACCTTTGCACCAAACGACCTCGTCCGGTGCAATATGAAATATGATTATATAACGCATCAACATTTATGTACTGACAAAAATCATATGCTGACTTTAAAGAACGTACCTGCACCCAATTCGGAGTTATTGAGTATCAAATTTGGTCGGAAGAATAGGAAGAACTAGAAAGATTATTGTTACAGTGTGACAATAATGGACTCTGCGCGTGCGTATTACTGGAATTGTTTTTGGAAGTTACTATCCTTTCCACTAATTGACATCTTCCGTTGCATTATGAACCCAGATGAGGGAAAAATTATAAACTCGATTTAAAGTGTTCTTAATGCTAAGAATCACTACTCACTTCAGAAAACAAGTTTAATGAATTGGTCAAATTTTCAGAAGAAAAATGCACCTAATGACCACATGGGTGCACCAAATATCTTGAAAATTTTGAATTCAAACTCAATCGCATTCAGTAAACAGATATGTAATATTGAAGTCTCTAGCTCAAATTTTTAGTTTGCACTCATTGATCTTTGACCTATTTTTTCTGATTGATTAGGCCTATTGCGTAGTAGAGTATTCAATTGGCATGTTGACTTACTCCAGTTTGCTGAAATTGAAAAGAATTCCTTGAAAATCGTGAGATATAACATTTTGAACGTTAGATGACCTTTGCACTAATTGACCCTACACGGTGCATTATAACCGTCTTTAGAATAATTATTGCAAAGCCCATGAAAAATATGATTAATGCTGAGAATCACAGTTGTCTAACAGACACATCAGAATACTTGGTGTATGAAATTTATAATTTTCAGAAGAAAAATGCACCTAATGACCCCATGTTTGAACTATATGACCTGAAACGTTGGATTCCGAATTGGATTACCTGTGCCAGCCAGACCTGTGAATTTGAAGGGTCTAGCTCAAAATCTCAGTTTTCACCTAAAGACCTTTGACCTGTTTAACATGATTGGATGACCCGATTACTTAGAAAAGTATTTTTTTTTAAATTGCCTTATTGACTTACATGTATACCTGTGCACCGAATTTGAAAAGAATAGCTTTAAACATGAAGAAGCAGCATTTTGAAAATTACGTGACCTTTGCACCAAACGACCTCTTCCGGTGAATTATGACATATGATTTTATAATCAATCAAAATCTATGTACAGTCTAAAATAACATGCTTACTTTGAAGAACATACCTCCAACCGTTTTGGAAATAAGTGTCAAAGTTGGTCGGAAGAAGAATAAGATTAAGAAGAATAAGAATAAGAATAAATTTGACGAAAACCCAGGAACAACAGTTCTCTGCACTTGCACGCGCAGAGTAATAAGAATAAGAATAAGAATGAAATTGAAGAAAACCCAGGAACAATAGTACTCTGCCCTTGCACGCGCAGAGTAAAAATAAGAAGATAAAATACGCAGAACAGTAAAACTCTGAGCTTGCACGCGCAGAGTAATTAGTGAAATCCCCGAATTACCAGACAATAAAGACTTGGAGTAGAAGCATGAAATGAAATACACTCCCGTGGACCGTTTCAACTTGAAATGAAATACACTCACGTGAACCGTTTCTACTTGTCACTTCAATTCCATGGACACGGTGTATTCCATTTAACTCAACTCTCCACCATGGATTCTGGAAGTTGTTTCTCTTTAAAGTGTGAGAACACGACTGTCCGTTCATGAAATCTGTAGACCGGCTGCCGTCAATGGCCTTCCCGGCGTCAGCAGTCAAGTTGAATGACGGAGAAATAAGCCTCAGTGTTGACGACTGTTTAGCACTAAGCAGTGGAATATTGCCTAAAAAAATGAGGACATTAATTGCATGTAAACTAAAACGACATGTCCGTGTTAAGGTCAAATGTTAACACAATTCAGTGCTGTGACGATTAGTGGTAATTTGAAACAACTGAAGCTAAAATTAAAAAAGCTCCTTGAAATAGGCGTATTTTTAAAACAAATAAAACCAGCATCTAAACTGTTCATGAATTTTGGATTTTTTCCAAATTCAGGTATTTCGTTCAGATTATAGTAGATGGTGCAAGTCTGAAGTTTCAGAAAAATACACAGTTACTGATCTTCAAAAGGCCACTGCACGTTCTTAGCGGGAACGATCCAGGTCCCAAAATGAACACTGGCTTGTCACGAAAGTTGGGTCGCACCATTATATACATATATTTGCCGGCTGTTCATGAAAAGCAAACTCGAAAACTAAGGATTTGTTTGGATCCACGGGTTTTGAACAATGCTATATCTCGTCCGCACAACCTCCTGCGCACCATGGATAATACATGTATATTTCGGAGGTTGAGTGGTGCTAAATATTTTACGAAGGAGGCAGTGTGGCCTGGTTGAGAAGTGCCCGCTTTCTTTACTCGAGGTCGTGGGTTCAAGTCACACCAGGTCAAACTGCTAAGCCCTTGAGCCAGGTTTCTAGCTCCTCAGCTCGGTTTTAACCATATCTCTATAAAGCATAAAAATATTTCCAGGTGATCAGTGCAATGGGCCCACATGCTAGGCCTGCGCACGTCTGATACAACGTTTATCAGACCGCCTGCAATTACTTTTTTTATAAATATTTTACGAAATTGGATGCGCGCTCATGGTATTGGCAGATTAAATTGCCTAACAAATCGTTATTCTGACAACATTGAACACGCCGTTCGGGAGATATCGCTTCTTGAGAATACCATTGGTCTTCGATCGTCAAAAGATGAATTCCAAAAACAAATTGTCGTGAGTTTCGAGAGACTTCATGGTTTTGTCGCAGTTGTAGATAACTTCCTGTTGTTTGGGCGTAACCGAAAAGAGCACGATACCAATCTGATACAAGCTTTTCTAGAGATGCCGTCAGGGAAGCATTCGTTTGAATGATGAGAAATTGGAAGTTGCAAAAAAAGAAGTCCCACAGTTTGCACATTTGATAACTAGTGAAGGTCTGCAACCGGATCCATCAAAAAATGCTGCCGTTACCCAAACGAAGTGGCCTGAGAATAAAGGTAAGCTTGAAACTGTTCTAGGCATGATGAACTATCTTTCGAAATTTGCACCACGTTTGGCTGATACACTAGCCTCGTGCGCCAACTGTTATAGTATGTCAACACAGTGATTTTGTTTGGGTCGAGCAACAGCAAAATTCAGTTGATGAGGCAAAGCATCTGATCACTAAGACACCTTTGATGCGTTTTCTGATCGAAAAGACTTTGACTCTACAAGTTGATGCCTCAAAATTCAATACCATTTGCGAATGCACCAAAGGCACCTACACCAGCTGAAATGAACTACGCGCAAATTGAAAATGAAATGCTTGCAATTTTGTTTGGATATGCCAATAAGTTTATGGTAGGAAAGTATTTGTGGAGACAGCGTTCAAACCACTTGTATCGATATCAAATAAGCCAATATCTGCTGCGCCTCTTAGAATAACAAGGATGATGCTACAGTTGCAGAGACATGGCTTGGAATTACGTCATTTACCAGAAAAGGAAATTATAGTGGCAGACAAACTGTCGCAAAAAATTCTGCCAGAAACGCTGCCACAGATGTCGGAAGGCATCGGAGAATATACGTGTGCACTCAGTGAAGGCCAATGTTGCATTCAGTGAGAATAAAGTTAAAAGCCATTAAGATTTGATTAATGAGGATCCACAAATGTGTTCACTTAAGCAACATGTTATTCATCGGTGTCCCAAATTACGTACAGTGTAGCCAGTGTAGCATTGATGTGATGAACTATTGGAATTACAGGCATAAAACTTCAGTTGTTGATAATGTGTTAATCAAGGGCCATAAGATCGAGCACGTGCAATGCCAATACTAGGGAACTGCTCCTAGTAGGGATACCTGCTGTCAAATGGTTAGGACTAATGAACCGCTTAAACCGCGAAACGTTTACTGTCCAAGTCCATTGAAAGTGGCATTGACCGCTATATTGCATTGTTAGAAGATCGCAGTGCACCAATAATCGACGGAAACTCGCCAAGTGATTAGCTAATATCACCTCGCTTACGTTCTACATTGACTGTGACCCCTGATCATCTCAAGTCCTCGATGGTAAAATCATCAATCGAGAATCACCGTAGAAAGCAAAAAACATATTTTGATCGAGCATGTAAACCGCTCAAACCACTCAACATTGGCGATTCTGTCCGTATTCTACAATAAAAGACTTGGACAGCTGCTAAAGTCACTCCATCATACATAGCAGCCACTAACGATCTGGTTAATTACCGTCTTAATCGTCGACGTTTGATGATAACGAATGAAACTATAGGCGAGAACAATGATCTGCCTAACAATATGGCATCAACTCTTGTTAAACTGGAACAAGACAGTGACAAAGGTGAACCATATATTACGAGATTTACTGTAGTCGTGTGGTTAAGCCTACTGTCCATGTAGAAGAAATATAGTTTTAGTTTTTAAATAGAGGAGGATGTAACATGATTGCTCATGCTTATGTTTATACTGCTAGCTGCAATTAATCATGGTCAGTAACATTATATAATACATGCTAGAAGCTGTGCGGTCTTAGTCAAGCTTTGGGCATTACACTTTTCACTTCATTTAATATATACATATACATATATATATATATATATATATATATATACACATACACACACACACACACACACACACACACACACAAACACACACACACAGACACACATATATATATAAGTGTCTCGATAATACACACAATATTACTGCACCTACATGGTCTATGTGGCGGAGGACATCAGTCGAACGCTTATTTGGAATATCTGTTATGTTCAGAATAAGAAGTTACCGTAATTAATATTCACAATTCTGGAATATAAATTCCTCTTGTTTCCAGCAGTCGTAAAGACATTAACGCCAGTATGTATACGGAATTCTTTGTATCCCTTGGTATTGCTGGAGTTAACTTGAGTTGGTGCTGGTGCTGGTGCTGGTTGCGATGATATTGTTTTGTCGTACACACTGGCTAATATAACGTCAGAAGTCACGTCAACGTTACTTCCGCCATACACACGGGTACTTGCGGAGCCAAATGCTGAGAGCGTGCTTAGACGGTACAGGGATTCTGAAATGAAATGCAACCATAGTCATAAGGTTACATTGCACTCGTCCGTGAACTACTATAGAACATCCAGGGTATTTAGAAAATCGTCAATAAGTCTTTGCATTCAGTCAAATATCTTAAAACTAGTTATGACAATTATTCCAAATCAAATACTTACCAGTTTTTCGACTGGACACAAACTTCTTGCAAGAATAAGTATTACCATACCTGCAAGTTGGTATTACAAGAACATCAAATGATTTCAGACCATTTTAAATGTGTAATTTGAAATTCATTAAGGGCCTGGAAACAGGTTAAATTGGTGGTTTATTTTTCAGATTTTTATTTTAATCTTTGACCACAACAGAAAGTAAAACTTGTATGGTTCACAGAGTTTTTATACTCGTATTCTAAAGCCCTTTAAACGAAAGCGCCTCTCACAAAAGTGAAAAAATTCCCTATGTTTCTAAGGGGTCACCTCTAATTAACCTAATGACTAAAATGTTTTTGAAATTGGCTTAATTTCATTGTGCAATATATTATATTGATGAGCGATTTATGAAAAGGAAAAATCAAAATATTACTGACTTCAATTTTGAGGCATTTTGTCTGATTCGGAATTGCATAAAAATGCTAAGTTTGACCTTCTCAAATCGCGAAAATCACAAAATAATACATGTAATTAGGTCGTTAAATGTCACTAGATACGCGATTATGGTGCTGGAATTGTAAACTAATTTACTTGATGTTTAGAAATCTATGACATTGTTAAGCAGAATCTTCATAACTGTCATTCGACTTAGTCACACCTAATTGCTTTGTACTACGTAAAGTCATGTTGTGCGCTCCTTGTAAACGCCAAAAACACGAAGAATTCAACGCCAAATCAATATTTTTAAACTCAGAAATCGTTCTTTGAAATTAAAAATCCCAGTCAAATAAATAATAAGTTAGTTATTGCGCTTAAACAGCGACTTTTTACGGCTATGTGGGAAACTGCGTCAACACCCGTTGATAAACAACGCGTTCGTTACACGTAAGTTACCGGATCATGTCGTGAACTTACACTGAATAGGCAACAGCTTTTGTGGTTTCCTGTAGATTTAATTCATTTGTCAAAGTTTGTTGCTATTGATCCTGCTCAACCCAGGAACTATGTGTCTAACACAATTTTATTTCTTAATGTTTTTGTAAGTGCCCGAAATAACTTTTTAGAAACTATGCACGTAATGAAAACATGTAGTATAATCCATTAAATCCCAACACAAAATTCGCAAAGCATTTTTTCTAAATCCCAAAACCAACCCAAATCTAACTTGCGGGATCTTTTTGAACATGCATCTAGTATACACCGTGATTGCAAAACTGAGAATGACGTACTTCAGGCACAGAGCCGCCGGAACAATGGTCAGGATTAAACTCTTGTCACTTAATATGACTAACATTATTGGTCTCGATAAAATTTCAGCGTGCCCATACATTAATGCAATGGAGAATGCTGTTCTTCCTACTGCGGTTATGCTGTATATTATAAATAGGCTCTGAAGGAGCGAAACAAGCCCCGTAATCGGATAAAAGTAGAATTCGAGATCTGTTTCTTTGCAGAAGAATACATGTAGAAGAGCACATACGTAATTTTCACTTCTGTGAACCAACACATTTTGTAGAAGCATCAATTATAATTGGAAATTTCAAAGAAATTATTCTACAAAAAACGGCGAGAGTAACTGAGATTCAGTGTTATACAACTGTTCGTTGTTCTTTTTTGCTGTTGGTTGATGGTAGTTCAAGCTTTGCTGCTTCAATATAACATACGCTAGTTGGTAAGAGGTGCATTATTATAAGAAACGCAAACTCGGATTATTAAATTCTCCTTTGAACGTTTCACACCAAAACACAAACCTGAATAATTACTTGCCACGTTTGAAAAGATGCTTTGTATGTGACGGGGAAGTTCAAATGTACAGGAAACTGACAAGTGCCCATGTTTAAAGACACGTGGTCTCAGAAATGAACGTTAAATCAACGTACCCCCAAGTTTTCCCAGCCCCGTAACGAAGTGAAAGGAGATACACAGACGGGGAAGTGCAGGTTGTCCATTTGACCGTTCTGTCTGCGTCATTGTCACCCCAGGGTAATATACGACCATCGTGCCATGCTGACCGGCATATGGAGGAATCCTGTTGAAGCAGAATAAAAATCTAAACACGACCCAAATGCAATGCAACCAAATTTTAAAAGAAAACAAAACTGATACATACATGTAACTGTCACAAGCACTGAAAAGCATCCCACGCCATCGCACAGAAACGACTGTAACATAGGGGATTTTTCTAAACCCCCTCGAGCATCCAACCCACAAAGCCGTCGACCCCCACGACCCCCTCGACCTGAGGCAATAGAGGTATTGTTGTTCTTTCTGCATGTTTAATAATCTTATAAGTCGCATACTGACTTTCCTTAAAGACTTGGTGTGACAAAGAGGTCGACGATGATTGGCCTCGCAGATTTTAGCGATAATATAAGCAAAAGTAAAGCACATTCACGTAAGACAATGGAAGATATTTATGAAAAATCTCCAAAAACTGTTTTTTTAAAGTGATAGATATTGATTGAAGAATACACAGAGCATACAAAGAAATAATGACAAACCCGGAAATCGCGAAGCATTATATCTGGGTTGTGAACAATTTATAAATAAAACAAATTTGCATAGAAGTATATACATGTAACAGAGCAAGTCTCCAGTCAACAACAAAAATGTGTATTTTACCTCGTCATGCATGAGTTTCAGTTCAGTTATACATGATAACGAGCAATTTCATAGGAAGAAACACCCTTCTCCTAAACCTGTCTCTAGCGAAGTCCCCGACACGTACAGTCGCGTCCGCATGCTCACGTAACAAAGGCGCACTGAGACGCAGCAAAGATATTAGCATAAGAATAACTGAAAAATTACAACTTTAAATAAGAATAACAATATGCGTAAAGTTACTAACGTCCCGTCACATCCTCCCCCCTAACAGAAAATGTCGTCCCGACATCATTAACACTGAATTTGAAGACAAAGCACAGTACTGGCTACAGACATCTCAACGCACACTCCACTCCCAACACGGCAACGCCTGGCGTGCTCGCAATAGCAGCAAATTAAAAAAAAATAGTGACCTGCCAATTTTAATCGGTCCGGCACCATCTGCCGTCCGCACAGAATACGCATTATTTCTCTGAGAGACAACACGATAAGGAGCTGAGCCAAATGCATTCTGAATTTTATGCCTCCCTATGATACTGTGGTCTCTCAGAAATATTGTTGCACCAACCAGAAGCGACTGGGAGAACACACGTGTATCATTTCTATCTATATTTCTATCATTCGAAGTGTCTTTAAATACTGAGCACGCTGCCACGCGTCTGTCATTTTATTTGCTCTTAACTTTACATACTCGTCTGTGCAACCATCTGCCAGATTTGCTGCACCAAACCGCTGGAGAAAATCCGAAGGAAATTTCGGTTCCCTTCCAAAGAACAAGAAAAACGGAGAGTACTCAATAGTGCTGTGTGTACAATTATACGACATCACAAGATCATGTACATACTGCGGCCATTTACGCTTGTGATCAATTGAAAAAGTTTTCAACAGATTATGCAATGTGCGATTAAAACGCTCACACTGTGAATTTCCCTCAGGATGATATGGGGTTGTACGGGATTTCTGAATGTCATATGATTGACACAACTGCTTAACCAGACCGCTTTCAAAATTGCCACCCTGATCGCAATGAATCCTGTCCGGAATACCGAACTTGTTAAATTTCGCCAACTATGTTGCTCTTACACTAAGTTTGTTTTTTTTTTGTTTGTTAGCACGATACAGGTCACAATTTTCGTCCGATCATCACGAAATTTACATATAACACGTACTTCCGGAAGTACTGGAAGCCTATTTTTTGTCAAAATCGGATCCAAGATGGCGGCTGTGGCGGCCATTTTGTTTTCATTAAAAGGTTTAAATGCTTCTGCAGGCTACAATTTTTTACGTAAAAGGCTAACAATCGGCACAGTAAATGGATCGAAAGTTATCTGCGAGTATCCTGGAAATTGTTCAATTCCAAATAAAGATGGCAGAAATATCGGCGATCGCGCATGCGCACCTCGATTTTGGCCTAAAAACATTTTCTCCTGTAGAGGGCGCATTATAAGACCAATTTCTTCGAATTTTTACATGCATTAGTTTCTTATGACAAGCTGTTATACAAAGCCAAAAAACGGTAATTTTCTTTCAAGATGGCGGATCTGGCCCATGTTGACCTATTTTCAGTCCTGCTGGAGTGTGATTTTAAACGGGAAGAGAAAAAGACGTGATTTTTTGCATGTGGTTTCTTTGAAGTATATCCTTTCAAATGGCCTGTAGCAATTTTTTTCTCAGACTTACCGTTTTCGAGTTATTTGACTTTGAATTTCTTAAAAAGAAAAACGCAAAATTTCAGTTTTTTCGAAAAAATTTACGGAATTAGGCGATACCATTAGTTTAGATAGAATTTTGAACGGGCTTTCAGAAGATGCTTTCGCTAGGACGTCTATTTTTCGAGTTATTTGAGATTTTCTGATAACGCTGTTCCTTTGTTGAGCGCTCTTGCTGCATTGGTGTTGGTTTATCTTCTATTGAAGTAGGCTGTAGCCTATTTCTTATTGATTTATGACATCTAAGTTCGTCATATGAATGTTGTGATGTTGTTCATTATCGCCACCACCATCATCATGTTCGTCATCATCGTCATCATCTTTGTCATCATCTCCGTCGTTGTCTTTTCCGTTAATTTCGCCAAGTGTCGCTCAAGACTGTAGCCATTTTCTTACTGATTTCGGACTTCTACGTTCGTCATGTGTATGTTATTATTACTTTTTGTTCATCCTCGCCACCATCGTCGTCATATTCCTCATCTTCTTCATCATCTTTATCGTCATCTTTTTGGTTAATTTCGCCAAGTTTCGCTCCTCGGAGCGCTTTCATTGAACTATTGCTCAGTCAACGCCTTGGCAACAGTCAGGGCAGTTTGATTGCGTGACAGTACAACCTGCGCGAACTTCGTGAATATGCCAGTCATCACTAATATGTTTTCCTTACCGTCACTGGACGGCTCTAGCACAGTAAAATCAACGGCTAACTTTCCATTGGGTCTACATGCAGTCAAGTGACTCGTGATCGTCTTCGGTTTTTTGTATGGGCCCTTGGAAATTTGATGCCTCTCACATAATTTGCAATGGTCTGTCACATCATTTTGCATGCCTACCAAAAAGTAACGATTACTAATCAAATCAAATGTTCTCTTATACCCTTGGTGCCCAGCAGCATCATGTAGAAACACCATAATTTCTCTTCGTAGTGATTGTGGCACAACTAACAAACTTACAACTTCATTATCAACTGACGAGATCATGTTTATGAACAGCATTCCCCGGTCTAAGTACAGATCATTCCAATACCTCAAATTATTCCGTATGCCGCTATTTGCGGTGTCACCAGGCTTACCTTTTGCTTGTAAGCTTTCCATCACGCCACCAAGAATAACATCATGACGCTGTGAATTCACTAATTCGGTGTTTGTTAGGGCAGGGAATGACGACGAAGTGTCCAACCCACTCTGTGTCGTAACAAACTAAAGCCTGACAGGGATCAGGTCACAATATTCTTGACAGCGCGAAAGTGTCTAAGTTTGACTTACCAGTCTTGTACACAATATGAAAATTATAATTTGCTAACTCAGAAACCCACCTCTGAGTTGCATGCAACCAGCTTAGCTGTGGAGAACGCATATGTAACAGTGCTAACTACAAGCGGCACACCCCCGTATAGGTAATCGTGAAACTCAAGTTTATGTACAGGATAACGTTTCTCGGCTTCACTCAAACAACGAATGGCAAAGGCAATAGGTCTATTCAATCGTCCCGCCTCCTGATATAATATGGCAGCTATAACGACGTCATACTAGCGTCAATGTGCACAGAAAATGGCTGTGTACAGTCAGCAGATGCCAGCACCGGGCTACTCGTGCACCTGCGTTTAAGTTCGTCAAAAGCATGCTGGTCTTTATCACCTTAAGACAGTCCATTTGGGGCATCAGAAGATTACATGTACGTTTACGACCAGTTACTCCTTTTGTAAGAGCATGGAGAGGCTAGGCAATTGATGCAAAGTCTTGAATAAAGCGAAGGTAAAACTCCACGAAACTTAAAAAACTTTGTAAGTCTTTCACACACTTTGGAATAGGCCAATCCAACACAACCGCTATCTTATCGGGATCACCCCTTGTTGAGATATTACGTGACCCAAATACACCGTTTGCTGCTTAAAGAACTCACATTTTGACGGCTTAAATGTCATATCAAACTCACGTACGCGTTGAAACACGTTTCTCAACCGGATTAGATGCTTCTCAAATGGATAACTAAATACCAAATATCGTCCAATAATATCAAGCACTCAGACAAATACAAATCCCCCATACACATTTCCATCATTTGATGAAGCGTTGCAGGATCATTGGTTAACCCAAACGGAAGTCTATTGCACTCGTAAAATCCGAGTTGACCTACAGTAAATGCCGTTTTATGTTTGTCCTCCTCTGCTATATCTACCTGCCAATAAGCAGATTTCATGTCAAGAGTTGAAAAATATTGAGAACAATGGAGCGTACGCAAATTTTCAGTCGCACGAGGCAAAGCATACGCATCCTTTACCGTGGTCTCTTTCAATTTACGAAAATCTAAGTAAAATCGCAACTCTCCAGACTCCTTACGTATCAAGACAATACTGGAAGCACATGGACTATTGGACGGTCTGATAACCCCCACTTGCAACATATCCTTTAAAGGAGAATGCCACCCGATTTAATTAGTCTTCTTTGCCGTCTTAATCGGTCTATATCCACATCGCCTCGCATACGGTTGACCTTACCTTGCCAAGAGCTGTCGCGTTAACCTGTGAGGAAGGTGAGAAACGACGCTAGCGACGTCAATGGTTCATTTGCAAAGTGAATGTCGCTATGTTGCGGTGCATCGTTCCCGGTTGTCCGAACTAAGCAGCTGCGAGGAAAGCGGGTATATCGTTTTTTTACTTTCTCGAGAGTCCGAAATGCTTAGGAAGTGGCTCTTGGTAGTGAAGAATGAAATGTACGCTGTAAATAGTAAGTATGAGGCCGTGAAACATCTCCGTATCTGTGGCCTGCAGACGTCGACAGTGCCTGACGAATGCCGGCTTACCAAATAACTCCATACGTTCCGTTGTCTGAGCTTGTTCTCTAGTATTTTTTCATCACTGTATTCTTGTTCGAGTTGATAGCTTGTAAAACTTAACGATCCACCTGCGAAGTCGGGACTGATGAGCTCTAGCTCGTCCTAAGTCGGGATTGCGAGTTGCCATGTTGGCGTTTATTATTGAACGTTCTTTTTAAAAATGAGTTATTCTCACCCTAACGAATACTTATATAAAACTAAAACAAAGTCTGTCTCATTAGATGCAATTTGTAATGCCTTTGGAGTGTTCGTGAGTGCAGCTGATTTGAGAAGCCAGCAACGAATAAATCACTGCGTTACTGGCTTTAGGTGCAAAACTAATTGACGGGACACCGAGGCCGTGTGAGCTCATAGTGTTTGCTGGCAGAAACTGTTGTGAAACAACTCGATTTCCATCCCACGGCAAGGTGTTAGGGGAATCTTATTATTTATATTTACATTACTCAAATAATGATTGTCAATGTACAACTTCTCAGTGCCCTGAGGGTGCTGTTGCCAAAGCGCCGGAACCTGAATTCGAGCCCCCCTACGAGTAAGTAGATTTGCAGTTTCGTGGTAATTCACCAACATAATCACGTGCACATCACTTTGACTCATTAGTATAGTATTTTCTTCACTGGAAGTTTAGTTTCCACTGAACTTTGGCTGGTTTATGTTCGTGATGTCTGATCAGTTTCCGAGCCACTGGCCCGCCGGGATCAGGACGAGTCAACGACTGCCGGCCGCGACGGACCTGATCGGGGCTCTGAGAGCCACTGGCCTGGATAACAAGCGTTTTGTGTTTAGAACTCAAAAAAACACAAGTCTAAACAACACAGATCTAGGAGTCATGTCTGTATCTCACGGATTGGCTTGCCGAACTTTGTAAGCTACGGTGTGTCCAAGTACCATCAAATCCGTAAGAGCAAAATAAAACAACATGTTTTCATAAGACCTTGGTGTATTTTTAAGGGTTTTACATCGAAGTTTGATGATTCATTGCTGTTAAACGATGATTTCAAGCGATAAGCTGACACCAGTAACCCGTGTTGTGAACTGCTGAACAGACTGATTGTTAAACCAATGACGCCATTGGATAATTTCAACACCTCCGTCTGCCGTCATGTCTCAGGTAAAGCAACTGTACTTGTCGTTATGGAGTAGAACTACTCGATCTAAATTGATACAAATTAGGTAGTTTTTTGGGTGGCATGCTCCTTTAAGTGAGCTCTAACTTCATTCAACATGTTAGGATGAATAGAGCGATGTCGGTGTTTAAAAGGAGCATCGCTTGTCAAATGTATCTTATGCTGAGCCTGAGTAACATTGCCAAGATCCAAATCATTCTGCGCAAAATACCTTGATATTCATTGAGTAAGCTTATGGCTCGGGCGCGCTGCTAAATACTTAAATCTGGGTTTATTATGAACTCCCCAGTATTCTCAGCTGAATCAGAGCACGGAATTTCAGCTGCCGTCTTATCCACCGGTACCAAGCTGCAGATGTTGAACCAGCCGGAACAGTAACAGACTTACAACCCACATTCGTGACTCTAACAGGAATTATATGATCCCTAGGGTTAATCTCATGCAATGTGGGCCAAACCGGCAAGTTACTAGGAAGTGACAGTGAACCGTACTCTTGGGTGGTAACCTGTAAACTACAAGATGTACAAGCATCGACTAATTGGGACATTCCAGACAAAGGAAACATGTTTGTCAGGCTTAACATCGCTTGGAAGAGAAGTTTCACGATTAAAAATAACATTTTTAAAAAACTGCAACCATTCTGAACAATCGTCATTATCAACGACATCGATCAAAACACGCAAAGCATTAGTACCCACCATAGCAGGAACACGGAAATCATAAGAAGTGTTTGGAACAACCAAAGACACTACATTAATTGACTCATCGGGATCGGGTATTCCAACAGTGACACTAACGTAACCCTTGTAAGGCAAAACTTCCCCGTTAGCGCACTCAACACGCAAAGGTGCAGTAATGTCTGAAATAGGCAGCACAGACAAACCAATATACTGACACTAGCTCTCAGAGATCGTACTTACCCTAGAGCCTGTATCGAGTAAACGTATACATCTCACATTTGCAATCGTGATTTCCTTTTCAAAGGACTCCCTTACTAAGCCTACTGAGGGGGCTTTCCATGCAATCGGTCTGATGCCCCTATGCCGACGACCGAGTGAAGTTTAAAGCAACTGTGCAATCGGCAGCTCTATGACCGTATTCATGGCACCGAAAACAAACGCCCGTCAAATCTGAGTAAAGAGTTGTCAGCCCTCACATCAGTAGACTTGATCTACTTCGAGTGAAACTACCTTCAAGTTTCTCTATTCTTATAGCCAAAGCATAAATCATGGTAACCATTTTGTCGGTTTTATCACCACTATCAACAGAGTGATGTGACAGCAATTTTCTGCTGAACTCAGTGTCTAAACGACGGGCCCGAATCAGTAGCTTGTCAAATGATTCCTCACTATAGTGTTCCACAAAATGCTTTAGACCAAGTCAGTCGTCACTTGACATGAAACCAGACACAGAATGTGATTTTAGCACAGCCTCTTTCGGAATAGGGCATGATTCAGACAGTTTCATTTGAACTACTAATCTCTCTTAGCGCCAAGCCCAATGGGTAACGCTTTCATTTTTCTCCCGTCTAGAACTGTATTTTTTTCCAACAGGTAACACATCACCGTATCTAGACTTTAACTTACTAAACATTTCGTTTACAGACAAATCAGATTCAAGCAATTGAGCGGCACTGCGCCTTAACGAGCGTCTGATCGCTTGTTTCAGAAAACCATCGTTTTGTAACGTAACCTACAAACACTAAACTTCGCATAACCACCGTTGAAAGGAAATGTTTGCGCTCTCACTATCCGAAAATGTGGGTAAGCAAAGAAGGTCATTATAAAAAACGTTACCCCATGAATTCACACTTCAAGACGCTAGATTACTCTCAACACTTCTAGTGTCGCCGGACCCAACGACATACGACAAAATTTTCTTTTGAACATGAGACGGATCACCTATCAGTGAAATCAACGATGACAATTTTCATCACTTTTACAGGTACAGTTACGGAGAAATGACTCATCAGTGCTAGTAGCTTTTGAAATTTTCAATTCGAAACCCTCGAAATGGTTCTTGCGTACAAAATTAACACACTTGTTAACCATTTTGTCAGAATCAAAGATTATGTAAAAGGTTAAGTTAACTCACCAAGCATGCTTAACCCCATTGCGAATTTCAGCGGGTAGAAAACTCAGCCTCACCATCCTCACACTCTGGCACGTCACTAACAATCACACTTTTGTCACACAGCTAATCCATGAGAAAGGATGAAATATATGTACACGGATCATAAACAAATTTAGAATCACTCCAATAATGCGAGAAAACTTGGACCTACATGTACTGCACGAAAATAGACTCGCTTAAGAAATTAAAGAACTCTCAAAACAAGGCACATTAAATGAACTTATGTCAAGCAACAGTAACAAAAAACATTTTCAATGTCACAAAATGCTACTGAGTTCAGTTTTCATCAGGATAGGACGTAGTCAAACACATAGTCCAGAAAGTTCCGTTCTTGGCGACCACGAGGTTCTGTTCCAGACACCACCACGAATTTGTGACCACAATAGTAGCAAATTTAGGCAATGTCCTTTCCAATGAAAATTCTTACCCAAGCTGTGACACAAGTCAGTTAGCAGTTCATTTCACCATGTAAGGCCGTAGCACGGTCATAATTTTAAAGACGTCGTCAGCGAAAACGTGTGGTATGTTCGATTTACGTCGCTATCGAAGTCCCCGACACATACAGTCGCGCCCGCAATTCCACGTAACAAGGCACATTGAGACGCAAGAATAACTGAACCATTACAACTAAATATGAATAACAATATGCGTAAAGTTACTAACGTCCCGTCACATACAATTAAGTAGTATCTAATGTAAGTATTCTAACACTTAGATATGCTATGACGAATATATAAAAGCAAAAATATGTACAGATTCATGTATGGAAATCAACGGAACATAAAAATTTACTAACGTTGCTTAGGAGGAATTCATTGAGAACGAGGTCCAGGTTAGGACTACCATTAAATAATAATGTAACTCTAGTAGGGATATTATTACAAGAATTGAGAGTGTTAACAATTGATTGGTTTCCACCGAGTGCACGAAAGAGTGAGTCTCTCAGGTATTCGATGAGGGAACATTTGAAGAAAATATGTGGATAAGATTGAGGGTTACCACATTTACAATTTGAAGAGACATTACAAAACTTATGCCGAAACTTGTCAGAGTTGAGGAAAAGGCCACATCTTGATCTATACAATGCTACTTCGTTATCGCGGGGAAGGTAGGATTTAATCAAGGTTGTTAAGTTATCAAAATTGTGAAAAACATTTCCAAAATTATTTTTTATACTCGTAAAAGAGTTGCTTTCCTTAACAGAGACTGGAAGAGAATTCCAGTTATTGATGCACATCATGACTGTAGACCTTCTGAATGCCTGACTGAACGACGGAGGAATTGCATATGGGGTGGAGGATCTCACATCATTACGAAGGCCTTGTTTAGTGCATAGATCAAATATTTTTTGACAGAGACGTTGTTGGTATTGTTTATTACTTTGAAAGTAAATGTGGTCATGTGTAGATTGCGTCGAGTGGCCACTTGAGACTATTCAAAACCTTAACACTATTGGATCTCCTGTAAGCCCCGGTTATGTGTAAGGCGGCTTGATATTGTAACTTCTCCAAATGTTGGAGTACACCCATATTGGCAAACTGATATATAATATCACAATAATCAATGTGTAGAAGTATAAATGATTTGAACAAAGCTTCTAAATGTGTAGAATTTAGATGACGAGAGACAAGCTCAAGTGGGTTGATTAGTTCCTGACTTTTTTGTACGAGCTCCCGAACGTGAGGTGTGAATGAAAGTTTTTCATCTTACAGTAAACCAAGATGTCTGTGCGACAGTTTTCTAGGAATGATTTCATCATTGAGTTTAATGTCATAAAACAGGTCAACAAGGAAGAGAGCATGAATAGATTTGGAGAAGGTGAGCGCATCGCTTTTTTCTGGTTTAAAATTAATTCTCCATTATTGTGACTAGTAGCTGAGTTTATTTAAGTCGTGTTGAAGCTGCGAATAACTTTCATGGCTGCTCCCTGCGAAGGGGTAAAAAATTGCTGTGTCATCTGCATAATGGTATGTGCTACATGACAGACTATCAGGAAGGTCATTAATATAAACCAAGAGTGAAGAGGGCCCAATACGCTACCCTGCGGTACATCTGCGTTTACAAATCCAGGAGGGGATAAAGTTTAAAGTACGCCGTCGACACGAACACAGTATGTTCTATGGGAGAAATATGAAGTGATCATGTTTAAAGGATTACCAATAATGCCATAGGATCGAAGTTTGTGAAGTAGAAGGTTGTGAGGCGCACAGTCGACCTGACACTCTCCCCAGACTCAAAATGTAAATGAATCTCATGTACTATTTCAACAAGTTTGCCACGGTGCTGTTCCCAATCAAAAAACAAATTGACGATGATAGATCAAGTTGTTTTGTTTGAGAAATATAAGAATACTTTGAGCAATGATCTTCTCGAAGATTTTGGATAGGGTGTTAAGTAAAGTTATTGGGCGATAATTTGAAATTTCAGTTTTGGAATCTTTATTGTGTATAGGGACTATAATTCCATGTTTCCAAGAAGACAGAGATGTTTACCTATCTGAAGAAGTTTGTTTAACATATGGGTCAATGGCATGTTATTGAGTTGGAAATCATTTTGATCATCTTGTTGGTGATTAAAGCTGTGCCACCATTCTTATCATTGGGGTAAATTTCATTGAGATACTTCCAGACATCAGTTTGATTAGCCGGGATATCAGACAACTCACCGAAACAACGTTCACGAAGAAAGGGAAAGTTACCTACGTCAGTTGGTGTAATGTGGCTTTTGTTTGTCAAAATTTTGAGAAACAGGTCCCACTTTTCACTACTACTAGAGGCTAGGTTATTATTGTGGTTGATTACTGGAAAAGAGGATTGTTGTGACTGCCGCGTATTTTATTGATGATGTTCCAATATTTTTGGAGATTTTGCTTGCGTTGTAAATTTGTTGTAAGAGCTTGTGGCGGTGATCAGCTTTGGCTTGATTTACTAAAGTTTCTACCAGGCGTGACTGCTCCTTGTATCAGTTGTAGATTATAGTGTTGTTAGATCATCTGAAAGAGCTGTAAAGTCTGTTTCTTGTGCAGATTATGCGTTTAATATTATTGTTAAATCACGGTTGGCTGTTGTGTTTAAAAAAACTGTTGAAGTCTTGTCTAAGATAAAATCAGCTTCTCAGTTGAATATTGGGCATTTTGTCGTTATTCATGGTTCATTGTGGCCGATTTTGTTTCTTTACTGTAGTTATTCATTGTCAGTTATGGAACTGCCGTTTAGCACGTTTACAATGTATTTTACCCGTTTTGAAAAATAATCTTTCTTGGGCGGCAGATCAAAGGGAGGCTGGGGGCTATAGCCCCCACTTATTTCAGTGCTAAACAGTCCATGTCTTGATGTAATAAATTTGGGTTGTGTGCTGTTACAACGAAATAAGTTGTGTGCCTCCGCACAGCAGGTCTCGTGTAGACAGAGGGCGTCGCAGCTGGCGTGCCTCGCTGGTTCCCTACGTGCCCAGCCAGCACACAGGTCTTACGCAGTATCACAAGCAATTAGTTGATGTACATGTAACCTCGGCTGGTTAAGCTTTACAACAACATGAAAAAATGGGGGATTATGAACGATATTTAGCCTTGTCGTGCGATTGACGTAGTAACAACTATTTCTTTCCTGCAATAACCTTTAATATCCGCTTGCTTGAAGAACATCCATACACAAAGAACACTGACCGATTTTACGGGTGCCTTATTCATACTGTATGAATACAGGACAGTATCGTTTAAAAATAAAAAGTCATCGACAGTAGAAAGATGCATTCTGAAAAGGCGCAATCACAATTTCTGGGATTTACATTTCCTGAACATAATTTTTAAGCACCAGGTTGTCTGTACAGCAGACCACATTTACACTTCAGCCATCAGTCATGCCAATTTGTTTGCGTAAAGCACAGTGAAAACCTGTCCTGTCATTATTCAACGGCTCCCGCACAACAGGGGATTGGGATTTTAGTTAAAATTTCTCGGCTGAGGGTCGCGCATTAAGTATATTAGATTAAGTGTGGTCCGAAATTTTGTGTGGGAGCGGGGCTGATCTCTTTGTCAGCGCACAATTACATGTACACGGTGTGGGGATACTACAAAACGCCAACAAGTGACTAGTGTTGATCGGGGGGATTTCATATCCATGAGAAAGGAATTTCGTGTGTGAAAGAAGAATAATTGTAAGTTGGCAATTCCGAACAATGCACATGAAAGGAACTGAGTTCGTGTCCTTTGCTTTTTACTTTACAACATTCTCCTGTTTTTAAGTTGTATATCACAACAAGCTGGGCGGATGACCACTGTAACCAATATCTTACACTGACGACTGATTTTGTCCATTCTGGTAGGGTTGGAGGGCAGCTCTCTTTTGTTCGATAATTGCTCTAATTTTCGATAAGATCGTATCTTATATCCTCACCGGGCTGTGCTGTTAAAAATAAGTTAAGTTATAAAATGTTTGAACATAAACCAATGACATTTCTGAATTGCCCATCAAATACTGGTCAAGCTTATATAGTTTTTGAATCACCAAAATCGACCAACTACAATCGAAGTTAAGACAATCTATGCTGTCCAAACGTACCAACGTACTGGGTTTGACTGTGTTATAAGCCTGGAAGATAATTTATCTTCATGTTGTCTCACCAGATAAAAGACTATGCTCTGCAGTTAACAAGGGAGCTAGATGTTACCACACGCTCACAACCGCGATACTGAACGGGAACAACGCCCCCAATGAACTTTAAAAACGTGTCATTTATTAATACGACACCAATGAGGTCATTTTCAAACTAGTTCACCTTTAATTTAGACACCCCATTAAATGCGACCCGTGTCATATTTTAATTTAAAAAAGTTACCCGGGGTCATTGTTCAACACTCAGTGAAAAGGCTTATTGGGGATCCAAGAAAGCACGTCCCGAGTGAGCGGTACGTCTCGTGGATATAATGTACTTGCATCGAGCGACACGAATTAAATGATAAATTCTTAGTGACTACTTTTTAAGAAAAAAAAAATAAAACGCTCGCATTGGATCGACAAGCGTGCAGCTGCTCAGGCCCTGACTTTAGAATCTGTCAATGATTGCTTTCTTCTAATAGTTTGATATTATCCCTATCCACAGATTAACTTTTAAAAAAATGGATGTAAGTGCTATATCACATGTTTTTGTATGCTTCTGGAAACAATTACACTCTTCGACTTCTTTATATCTAAGATATCGCGCTTTGAATAGGAAAATTTACCCCGTTTGTTTACGTGACAATTAGCCGTGTCACGTGACTAGTAGCAGTCTCCAACATGACGTCAAGTTGTCAGCTGCAGTAGCGCGTGCGCCCGGTCTGTAGTATTTTAAAAAGTCTATGGCAGTGCCGGTTTTAGGGTGGGAAGGGGTCATGTCCCCCCTTAAATTCTCACAGACTCCATTTGACAGTTCGGGATGTGAATTGCTGACTGGCATATGCACGCGCCTAGGGGTCTCAGTAGCCGGAACGCACCATGTATAGCCTTACAAAAACCTTTTTTTCCAATACTCTTACTTCCCTAAAGTTTAGGCTGGGTGTGCACGCGCGCTGGAATTGGCGAAATTCTGGTTATTCCTGTGCACTGCCCCCCACTCNCCCGCCCCCCCCCCCCCCCCTAATTCAAAATACTGGATCAGCCCCTGTATGGTCACGGGAAATTTTATTTTTAATAACCAAACTTGAGCCAGAGCACACTGGTAGGTACTTATGTCTTATTGGAACATCACTCGGCGACTTAATAGGATTGTGAAATATGTAAAAAGCGCAAAAATACCCCTATTGCCACAGGCCAAGGGTCGAGGTTGTCGTGCTTCGTGGGTGTGGGGTCGAGGGGTTTCAGAGCAGTCCCTCGAATTGCCCAATATAGTTGTTGAAACAAGAATTTGGTACTTTTTTATTGTAGCGCGTCTTTTAGGTGAAATATCTGATCACCGCAGCAAGAATACCCCACTGATAAAACTGACATTGCTTTGGCAATTTGGACCTGTACAACCGTACGGCGTAACCTGTCACAAGCAAAATCTTTTGTGATAATTTGGACAAATTGTGCTAATTTGGACCTGTATCGCTCACACAAATCGGTACAACTTTGAAACTGAGGTAATTTGGGAGGTTGGGAGAAGCTGGGCCTGCACAGCGCTCCCATTTAATTGTGTAAGCACGCGTAATGTTCCAAAACGTGAATTAGCTGAGACAAATCCAAGATGAAGCTTAAATTTGTTTTAAATCCGTTTTAAAAAGAGATTTTAAGATTGTCTTAGGGCTTTGACTTAAATTCTAAGCTTCAATTTGACTAATTTACTGGAACTAGAATTTTCATAATTGGAAGTCGAGACAAATCTTAAACTTAAGTCAAAAGTCAACTTAAGTCAGTTCCTTGAAGTGCGCCCAGAGTCTACCTTACATGCAAACTTAGGTACTTTCTTGTCCACTCCTACATGTAGATGAACATCGGCGGGCTGTAAGGTATTTTTTGAAAGAGTAACAGCCACTTACGCTTGTGTAACGATACGTTCCATACACGACATTGCCACTGGAACACTCTTGTTTGGGACAGACGTAGTCCGAGCTAAAAGATCAATGAGAAGCATTACTTTTCAAAAATACCACAATATGCATCATACAACTGGATAAAATGTACATGTACATGAAGTGTTAAACATAATGTCAAAGATGCATTTTCCCCTCTTTAATCTACGAAATACGAAAATCCAGCTTCATGAAATTGGTCTGGTAAATGAAGTGTTCCTTGTGCTTCCCTACCGGTATCAATAATAAAATTCAAAGAATTATCGGCTCAAGAAACGCTTCTTCAGAGCTCTTTCTAGTGAATTAATCCTGACATTGCGGATTTAAAACTGACGCATGTACACACTTCCATTGACCGGAGTTGCCTGCTCAATCGCCAGCAGTCGGGTGAACTTGATAATGTTTCAAACTCCAAACCACTTAGTTTTAGAAAACAAAAGACTTCTAGTTGGAACTGCAGCAGTTCATTTACTAGAAAACGTTGGAGCACACAATGACACAGAGTGTTAAGTTTGGAAACGGGTTTTAACACGGTATGTGATACTACAGAAATATGCACATTTCTCTAATTTGGTAATATTTGATCTCCGAAATCGCCAACCGAATTCGTAAGAAACTCTGACCGATTTTTTTGTGCACGTTTCTCCAAATTTTTAAACGGTTCAATTTTGCACTGAATTTATCAAAAAGTTTTGTCGTTTTTATTAAGCGCCAAAATTACATGAATGAAAAACGAACTGATAATTTAGAAAACTGGAACCGTGTTTTTGAGATTGAACCTTGAGAATTTGTATTAAATGCATTGCAGTGATGTTACCGTTCTTTTGCTAAGACAGCGCGTTTCTTTTCTCTTAATTTCTACGAATAGGACATGGACATTCAACCCATTGGGAAATTGGTAAAAAGTCAAAATCGAATTCTACAGACAATATATGTTTACGGGTATCGACATGCTTATTTAAAGAAATCAAATTTGTTCAATTTGACTATGGCATTAAAAAATCCTTAAGTCCTCAAAGTGTACCACTTCCAGTCTTGAGGAATTCCGTTGACTTATTATAATTACAGGACAGGCGGACGCCCTCTGCTGTGCTTTCGCAATACACGACCCATGCATGCAGCAGCGATCCAAGCACGAGAGGAAGCATATCTCCCTCCTCCGTGTATACTAATTGAAAGATAACATGGCTTAATGAACATGATTTTGAAAGACTATTCAAAACTTTCACTATCTTGACCATCTGCATTCAAAAGGTATCTGTGCACCACCTACGGCGTTGGAACAACCGTTTGTGCAGGGGTTGTTAAGTTTCTCCTATGTACACGTACTTCTCTTCACAACTGTCCTCCTCACAACGAACGTGATTTATTTCCCCGCGAATACTGTCTTTTAATACGTTTGTCCTTAGGATGTACTACCGTATGCCTTAGAATCGGAGAGAAACATCGAGCTAATAATCAGACTCAATTAATGAACGCCTCAGCTTTTAAGAAACCTTAGCAACGGTATGATTGTCAATGCGTAGCATGCTTTTAAGTGCGTTAATCCTGGCCCACCGAGGATGTCCGCCATCGGACAATGCACATATGTATCAAAGCAGTGGCGGACCTAGGATATCATAAAGGGGGCCCAACATCTCAAAATGTTGCTTCGGGGAGTTAGGCAAAGCGCGAGTGTAAACGCACAGGCGGCCCGAAAGTTGCGGGGGCCTTGGATGTGAACGTTCGGTTCAGGAAGTCTATAGGTTGACTAAGAAAAGGAAACGCTATTCGGCGCAATCTGGAATCTTAACCCCCCCCCCTGATAAAGTGCCGGTTCCTAAACCCTGAACCCAATATTTTCTCCCTGTTCACACTGTTGCTGGTTGGTGTTTCATTTCGCTTGCGGCAGCCAAGGGTGGGGGCGCCCCTTTAAATTCGCCTATGGAAAGTGTTATTTCTCCAACTCTCTACTCGACTGCATGGTAACTATTACCCCCGTCACACCAGAGGTGCGGTGCCCTTACAGTTTTTGGTCAGAACCGCCATCACGGCAGCAACATCCTCAATAGTGTTTCATAATTTTTCCCTACCCGCCTACATGTGTTTTTCTTCCCGCCACGAGATCGCTGTACGGTCGCCAGTGTACGTTTTCGGCGATTGCACTTTGGTTGTACTGCCACGGCGATGATGACGGCGTCGCGGTGATCCCACTGCGGATTGGCCCGACCCGCGGTGGCACTGTGGATGTTTTGAGCGCAGCATTCTTGACACACCTTCGTTTCCAAGTCGTCATTTTTCCCGACAGACACCTCGTTGTCGGGTAAAATGTATTGCTTGTTTGTTTGTTGTCATTTCCCAAGGGGGCGGAGCTTGCCATATGTCGATTCCTAGGACGTGCGGTATAACACGATACTTGTGGATGAAAGGCCATCGCCATACATTGGACGGTGTGCGTAAACTCCATGTACATTTTACAATAAATTTGGGATCTTGAGTTAGTACCTCAGTCCAGTTGAACATATTTAATTTCTTTGATTCCAATTTTTCCCATTTCAAATGTATAATTTTCAGATAGTTGACAAAATAAATAGACTTCGCTGCGAGATCTTACATAACCTTGAATTGTTACTACCATCTTAATCACTAAGGTCGGATCATGGAAGCCTATGAACGAATTTAAAGCTTACTAATCCCAGTGATGTCGTATTTTCCGATTTCTTATTTTGCAAAAATTGCAAACCAAACGCGTAAAGATTTGACTCTATTTCCAGCTTACGCATACAAACAGCGCATCTTCGTTCTCCCTATTTCATCTTTATTTAGTTGAGAAAAGCATAAATTCTTAGTGTAGAGACGTTTCAACTGTTGCGATAGTTACTGCATTGAGATTATGTTTTATTAGTACTCCTAACCATTCCCTGGAAGTGCTTTTGCAAATCAGTGTATCTTAAAATGTGTTAGATTTGCCTTGTCAAACTACGAATGCGGACCACTCACTCCTTAATTACAGCCACTGCACGTGACTGTATGTGTGTTTTTTAGGGTTATCAAATTACCTTTTATATGTTGCAAATACGAACATGTATACAAAGTTCATATACAAACAAGATTTTGGTGAATTTATGAGGAGAAGCAGTTAGTGTTAATGGACTTGGAACTGATAGATTTTAATATAATGAAGCTTACTTATCTTGCTTGTCATGGAACTTAGTGTTACACGTTATAGTCGACGCGGATAGAATCTTCACAATGCAACCTGAAATGATGAATCACAGTTTAACGATAACAATACATGCGTGCACCCAGGGGGGTTAGGCTCTTCAGGCTCGAAGGAGCCCCTCCCCCCATTTGGCGAAGTGGGCAAAAAGGTATGCCTCTGAGAGACAAAAAGTCTGAGAAAATGAGGAAAAAGTCCACTAAACATGCTCAAACGCGCAAATCGCGGTGGTGTTCCCGTTTCTTTTATCAGTCCGCCTGCTCTTTTGTTAACAAAAGGAATTCGAGCCATCCCATATTGAATGCTGGCAGCGCGCATGCAATAAATTCTGACCATTTACTACATTTTGAGGAATCAGGAAAATAGAGAAAAAATGTTGGTGAGGGAAAAGGGCCCAGGGAAGGAAAGTGGAGGACTGTGGGTTGGGCGGCTCCTTAATGTTCATGATTATGGTATACAATGAATGTAGAGTCATTGAAAGAGAAGGGATGTACTTGAAAGGACATGAGCCAGGAATCGTGGGAGAGAGAGAGGTGGGGAAATGGAGTACGCTATTTACTGTCCTTTACTAAGTGTGAGAAATGGATTTGCAATGCATGTGCATTTAGGAACCGCTACTACATGTTTCTGTACCCAGTAGAATTTCACTTCAACAGGCACAAGGTGAAAAATACTAGGGCGATCGTAAATATATTTGATACTTAAATAGAGCAATTAATTTCATTTTACTAAATACAAGCGTCTTCGTGAACGGTATTTATGTTTTTTAATGTCTCTCTTGTTTTAGAGAACAACACACTGTGCCTGATTAATTCTATTCTGCGCGAACAAGTTTACCATGAACAACCGTTCAAGTATTTCCGGGCGCTATCTTGCTGTCAACGACAAATTTGTTTCAGTGTAGAGCTGCATCAGAAGAATTCTTTAATCGTCACACAAGTTGTATCTCTTAACGTCTTTTTATCTTCAAGCATGTGTTGCCGAGATAAAAGTTCAAATACTGAAGAGGTAACAACATAGTCGCCCTGAGGGAGCATACATGTAAATTTATCCGAAAGAAATAGTTCCTTCACATGATGGTTTCTAGTTTTTTTAATCATACCTGAAACAAACGTTTTATATGACTGTGGTTCCTTCTTTGCAGCAAACAACCATAGTTAATAAAAATAGAGTGTTAGAGTTTTCCATTTGAACGGCAGCGCACCAACTTTTCTCACAAGAATCAGTGAACTTAGTGACTGGATAGCTCGAACTCGATGGTAAAGTCCGACAATATCTGCTCTATATACGCACATGTAAGTCTACCTGAGAGTCTTGAAGTATTGGGATCTCAACCCGTGTTCCTGCACACCAAGGACCTGTTTGTTCATCTGCATATTTAGCCGATGCTTGACATTTTTTAAAACATTTTATTTCTTTGGGTTAACAATTTTTACAATTTACCCCCGCCTGAAACTCTTTGAAAAATTTTGACAGTGCAGTTGCGTTCCACAATCTCTTTATTGTTTTCCATTGAGTTGGCAATACTACCCTCATCTGACGCATTGTATTTGATATTGACAGTTTGTACTACCACATTTCCCTCATATGCGTGTAAGTTATGCCCATGTTCTAAATCCTATTGAAATTAAGCACGCAAAATGTGAACCATTGCGCGAAGTCTTGTGCAGGAGTTGGTGAGCACAATCTGAGTCCAATCAAAGTCGGAGAAAAGTCGGACGTGCTCTACCTGTATCTAAAACCACAGATGGTGCACTACATTTGCGTTCGAGGATATTCGTGGTGCATTTTGCATCCCTTATAGTTGTATTCAATATCCGATGATGGTTAGTTATGCAGCAGGTGTGCTATAAATGTTTTGAAGAAGATCGCAGGGGTCCATGATAATGGCGAGAAGGTGAAAATAACCTTAATGGACACACAATGGACAAATCACTTCGTGTTTGAGCAGAAACGACAATCTAGCTGTTGGTTAATCTCATTTGCAGCGTTATTGCTGAAAACAAAACTAGCTTATATGCATATCGTAGTTGATATTCATCAATTGCAACTAACAGAATAGGGTTAGAGCCGCAATAACTTGTGGCGTTTTATAGAAATAGGCTGTGTAAGGAACTGGAATAACACGGTAGATAATTAATTGCATACGTGCACATGCGATTACTTACATATTAGAAGACATGCGAAAACGATACAGCCCGTCTTGGTGGTCGCCATCTTTGAATTTGCGGTGTATTTCCGGGTCCAAAGATCCGCGGAACGAATATGCCGTGAACTCTATTCAGTGCAAAACAAATTATCAAAAGCACGAGCTCGTGTAATTTCGGTGAATTCCAAACTCAAAATTGCAGGAATATCCAACTTCCAATTAACGTTTCCGTGTTACATGTAGTGTGTTACTGGTGTTGCCACATTTCTTAAAGGTGTTCTGTTGTCAAGCACTTTAGATCCTTAGCGTGACCCCATTGTAACACTAAACGCCTTGTGTTTTATCCTCCAAGATAAGGGCTTTAAATTTTGATTATCAATTTTAACGATAGAAGGACCGAGCAGCAACGGAAATCCCCCCAGTAAAGTGTGAGTGCCAAGTGTCAGTTGATGCTCATGTGACGATATTGGCTCAAACCTGACCGCAAGCAGCGTGTAACTACACGGAAGTGCTGGAGCAAAAAATTGACAGTCACAATTTCTGTTAACATAGTCAAACGTAGTGCTCTCAGACTAAACCAGTAAAATGAAACGGCCATTGATTGGCAAGCTTAATAAAATACCGGCAATTAAAAATACAACCCAAAGTACAGTAAAAAAATAAGCGTGGTGTCATGTATGTTACATCTACCTTTTTCCGCACATTTAATTTACACCAGGTAAAATGTTGTCCTTTGGTCTCAATAGGATGCTGTTTGTTTAGTTAGCCCGTGAGAAAATAGACAAATAGACGGTGAACTTAGCGGTATTCTTTAAACAGCAAGGAAGACAGACTTAACGATTTTGATGGCGTTAGTTAAGATATTTACATGCCTTTTTAGAAAGTTTTGGCCGGTTGCACATAAAAACGAAGTAGAAAGTTCTCTGAATCTTGAACTCATAGATGTCTTTTTGTGCACTCAAATTTTATGATTTCCCAATATTTCTTCCTTATTTCGAGCCGCTGTCTTACTTATTCCAGAAATACATCCGGAAATTGGGCCATTATTTTGTGAAAAGTCCCTACTCCATAAATCATATACCTTGCATGAAAAACGACCTAATGTGTTTTGAATATGTTCTATTGGTTTCAGTGGTTTTAGAATTTGCACAAATAGATTCGTATCATGGAAATGTGCAAGTTCTTATATTTTAACTTATATGTATCACTTCCTTAGAATATAATAGTTTGTGATATCAAAAACGCTCCCCAAAATGGGTACAGAATAAATGGTTTTAACGGTTTGAGTATCAGTTTGATTCCCCTTTGGGTTTACATGTACATGTACCTCTTAGAAACGCCGATATTTCTCGTGTGCAATTATACAAAGATACAAGGATTTTGGTGAGATTGTCCTCGCTTTTAGCCAAAAAGCAAGAGTTCTCAAGAATTATCATACGTAAGTGCTGCCTTTTAAGCCACATGACCACAGCAGGCGGGCGTTGTAATGGCGTGAGAATATTGCGAAAACGCAAGATCACGCAGAACTTCGCGAGACATTGCTTTGTAGTACAAGTAAATTACTTAATTTCAGTACCTTCCTTCGCGGTATTCTTGTGCCTACGGATCTCACTCCAGCTGTACTCGCCAGATTTTTTGAAAATACACAGTTATGAAAAACCAGTTCGTCCTGCTCTGGTGCATACTGTACATGTAGATTTCGGCGGTTCCAAAATTTGCTCCAAATTTTAAAATTGTCATTTTAGCCAACTTATAATATATGACACTTTTTCGACCAATCTGTTTATTCTTCATGCAGGACATTCTCGTGTGTTTTCGATTACCACATGTCTCTCAGAAAAATAACTTTTTTCGATTGTGGTTATAATTGTGCGGAAACGCCACTTATGATGCCCTAACTTGGGGGTCATAACCCCAAAAGTTAAACGCGTCTGCTTTCTGAAAGGTGGCGTGCATATAATTAATAGAAACCGCGTTGTAAGAAGAATGTTAGTGCTTCATTGACGTTGTCGGTGTGTCTTCTGTCTAGAATTCTGGAGTACTTTGATTGACTGCATACAATAATCTCTGACAGCATTACTGAAACACTATCAAAGTCAGAAAATCGTAAATCAGAAGCAGACTAGAGGGTTAGAAGAAGGGTTTTAACAAACATTGCGTGCGAAAAGGATTAAGGATCCACGGAGATATTGCACTAGAACAGAAACATTAGCCAGGTCTGTGCCAACTGAAAATTCATGTCATAAGTAACTAATCTAAAATACAGAGATTTCGAGGACAGGGACTATAGGCACCGTGCACACAGGGCATGTTTTGGTGAAGTGAAAGATACTTTTTCTAAACGTTTGTGGTACGCAGTAACTAATTTTAACCCATGTTATGCAGAAACCAAGACACAAATTTCATAAATTTCACGAGAACGCGTTGGTAACGCAGCACTCACTCACGGAGGTCACTCTAAATACAGGGTATATCGTGCATTGATTATTGGCGTAGGAAATATTGGATGGTTTTGGACCACGGACAGTCTGCTAAATGTTCAATTTCATTCTAAACCGAAGGTTACATGTCGAAACTTGTTTTAATTAACTGAAAATTAATTGATCATATCAACACCCAGGAGCAAGGAGCTTATCTCCGCACCCCTCTTCCTACGCCTATGTCCGGCGATAAGCCAAATAAGTATATCACGAATAAAATGTATTTTGATGGTCAAGGTACACCATGAATAAAATGTACCTGGATATCCAAAGGAGGTCACTATGAATAAATCTACCTTGATATCCGAAGAAGGTCACAATCAATAAAATGTACTTCTATGGGTAGAAAAAATCACCATAAGTAAACTGTAGCTTCAATCTTGAAATTTCCAGTATTACAAATTTTTGAGATATCTGTCACTTGGAAAGAGGCAATATTATGCGCTTTTCTCGAGGACGAATTCTGCCCCTGTGTCGATAACAGGGTATGCGTCTGCACAAAGACCATTCACTATTGTGCCTGCAGTAGGAGATCATGCTTTTGTACCTACTGAAATTGTATAAATACATTTCGGGTATAGGCACACAGGTCTAAATCTGCTGGACAGGCGAACCTTGTGCTCCAAACAACTTGCTTATTTGCAAAACAGATTGTGCGCTTAAGAATATTAAGAGTATCAATGATAAAAGATATAGAATGTATTACATGAAACCTGAGGTCAGGATTCACACATTTTTATTTTCGTTGGGGTTGTCACCTTGGAGCGCTTCATGACGAAAGTGATCGATTGCAATATAAACGTTGTCAAGTCAACACAGTTTGCGAAGCAAAATTAGCTAGCCTAATTGAAATAATGTTAATTTACTTTGCATCTATTTTTCTTTTCAGTTTTTGCTATATATTTTACGAAGACGAGCACAGTTTGACGAATTTTGATGAAAACTAACATTTGCTGCAGGATACAATGCACTAATTTTAAAAGACGTCATGCAGAAGAATCTTTTGAAATGGGCGTGTGCTCTGTGATAGCAATAAATGGCGGGGTACAAAAGAAACTACTTGTAGAACCGTAGCCATGCTGTGTTTAAAAAAACAATATACATCAGTGACCTAAAGTCGTGAATATAAGCATAATAAGCAGTTACTTGTCATACTACCCAATGTCCATTTGCAACTGCTCATGTGATGTCATGTACATATATCAGCCTTCACAAATATACATGTACGTGTTTTGACAATCTTAATCCTTGTTTGTATCCGTAAGCAGAGTTTTAAAACAGTCGCTGATATCGCCGGTCATTTTGAATGAGGCCCTAAAGTCGTGAACATTTCGTTTGGACGGAAATGCACGAAGTATGACCACACAAGTCAACTACAGTGCTTACAGTTACTCTAGATGACATGAAAATGCATTGCATTGTCTATTAATTCAGTTTCAATTGAAATAAATTGTTATATGTTTTGCACCCAACTTTGATGTATGTGCACAGACGTTTTCAATGAGGTTGTTCACGTAAAACGCTAAGAACCCAGCATCAATTATCGCTCTGTATTTTATGGTTTTGGCCTTACAAAACTTGAACGACCCTGGGACATTGTGATACATTGTTCAAGCTACCCCTGGAGCGAGTGTTTGAGTCAATCTGAACGATAAATATTCTCGAAAATATATCCCAAAAATGCACAAAAAGTGAATTAGTGAAATATGCTATTTTTAAGATACATTTGAAAAAAGAAGCCACTCACTCACTGTTTGTTATGATATTGTGAATACGAACACGTCCGGGTATTCGTTTGACGTTCGTAAGCAGACGAACGCTGGAAACTTCAACGTCAGATGTCGCAGGACCGCGCAGAAGAGGAAATCGTTCACGACTTTAGGGCACTCACGACTTTAGGAGCTCTGGCAATACCTATGTTTTAATGACATGAATGACTACTTAGTTTGTGATAGCCAGCCTGATACACAGGTTCTGAAGCCTGAGAGTTAAACTGAGGACAATACAGATGTCCCGTTTTGATATTATCGTTGCCAAGTAACTTCGTCAATTGACCAGATCACCGGTGGTTGCGTTAACTTGTACATTTAGTAATTATTGTTTGCCAAATTACTATACCCAGTAAGTGGCACAGAATGCTCTAGTGTGCTTTTCACACGGCAGATTGTACAAACCGCAAACTAATCTCGAAATTTTAGTGCATGTCAAACACTTTGAGCTTACAAAGTAACATCTTATTTCTTCAGTCCTGCATTTACACAAATGTGATTTACAGATGTAAGCGTACATTTAAAATCAATAAAACAAATTAACCAAACTTAGCGACTCATACCAATGTGTATAAATTTGTGAATAAATATGGCGGCAGGTTATATTCAAACTGTCCGCAGAACTATTCCGCAATAGTCAAATTTCAGCAGTAACCCGCGTAACCATGCCTGTGCGACCCTTTTCACATTTATATGTAGTTAAAAATATCAAAACATGTGATTGTTTTCTTAATCTAAAGTATCTGCAATTCACTGAATCGTAATCACGAGGAAGTTCAAGAGTTTTTCTTTACAGTCTTATCGATATCAGTACCGATACGTTATCTGTCGTTGGCCAACCACCTCGTCCATTATCAGTGTAAAACTATACCACGCCTGGTTGAAGAGGACTTCGATGTAGGGTCAAACTTTATCACGGTCACCTGGATAGTTCATGACTACGGGAAGGGATTTAGAACCCAACATCAATGTGGCATCGTATTGCAGTTGTTTTAAAACCAGGAAGTCACAATGTGATTCAACCTCGTTCAACTTTCCTCTCAGGATAAATGAGGACAAATTGGGTTAATTCTGTTACATTTTGCGGCTGAACAGCTTGTGTGCGTGTATTTTTACTTACGATCTTTACCAGGAAGTAATTCGAGTCAGTTTTAATCAAAATGGTGTGGTATAAGGCATCACTAATTGCGTCACTCCACCTTCTGGGTAAGTACATTAAGAGTGACTCCATATAAAAACCAACAGGTAGAGTCTATACCCAAAATCACCGATTTTTTTTAAACTTAGCACATAAGTTTGATTTGTTGAGAAGTAGAAAAACCTCAATTTTTAAGAATTTTCATTCATTATTTTTCTTTTTATGACCTGTACCTCCATTTTGCAACAAAATTGGGCGTCGAAGTAGGCATGTTTGAATGCATTTTACTAGCATGTATGATACGGTCAAAACAAATGAATAATACGAATTGAAAGGGCAATGGCTGAATAATGTAATGGCATAACTTTCAAAATCCATTTTTAAATTTATACGTTTTGAATTTGTGAGGCAAAAACGGTTATTTTTCAGGTTTTCACTGAAGCCATTTTCGGCCACATTTGACACTCTGTAGCAGCCATAACGCACCTTTCCTGAAATTGACTTTATAATAATTTGTTAGGTCATTCCTAACCTGTTTATAATCTAAAATAAAAAATCTTGCCTCTAATGTAGTTTTTGCGTACGAAGCATTATACGAACTGCACTTCGTCCTTTTGCATGTTCTCAGTTGCCTCTGCTGCCGATAGGGGGCTCTTGGAACATATAATAAGCTTGCGAAACACGAAATAAAAACTTTGTATTTTGGAGAAAAGGCAGACAGCATTATTAATTACCATTCTATGAAAACGACATTGATGATTAATACTTATTACAAAAATGTGTACGTAAATCAACTGGCATGCGTGCTTCTAAATGATAGATGGCGCTGCTTTTGTTTACGTGGAGACTGAAGACGCATCTAGAATAAGAGCAGTAACACGAGGACCTTGCTATAATTCAAGACTTCGCGAGATGTTGCCGTGTATTTTAAATGAGAACACGTGGTTTTGGATAAATTTTAGAGAGGTTCTAGTGTTACTGAACTCACCCCTGCCTTGTTTTCTATCTGCCTTGTTCGTGCCACAGGCAAAGGAAGCCCCCCAAGGTGGATATGCCCCGGCCCCTAGTGTTCAGTGCAAAAAATCCTTCAACTTGTCAATAGTCATTGTAACTTTGGGTTCATATTGTAATGTCCCTGCTGGTTGCTACAAATTTTAGTCGCCACCAGTCGACAGAAATCTGGTGTTCCCCCCACACACACCGGGCACCCTAACGCTGAATATTTCTGCCAGTGTGATCATCAGTGGTATAAAAAGGTACACATTCACAGTTAATAGAAAATAATTCGCGAAAGACAATTTTATTAATGACTACTTCATGACAGACATGAAGTAAACAGAAGTAACGGTCTCGACTTCATATATCACACATCTTTGACTGGTATGCTACAAAACTAGGCTAAACGTTGAGCTCATTTATCACTTCATTCAGTAAACATAACAGCATCTTCAGCAGAAATAGCATCGTCATAAACATTGCTGCAGACAACCTCGAAAAAATCCACCAATCTGCGATTCACTTAACATCACAGGTAAATTTACACTTTCACAGTGGGTTCTCGGCGTAATGTTTTCTCCCGGCATTTTGGCACTTCCGAGGGTGAAAGTTTTTACCTGACTTTCTCCTTCATCGAATATGTTCGTCAGAAAGTTCTTAACCTTTGATGAAAATCTTGTTGACCTTTTACCTTTTTTCAATGCCTAACCTATTGCTTCAGCATTCGTCTCATCCACATTGTACTCTGAGGCTGCCTCAAATGACGCTCCGGGTTCTTGCATCTAAAAGCATTTCTGACGACTGTCGTGCGATGTGGTCATACGTGTTCAGTGTGGTTACCCACATCCAAATGCCGACCTAGTTCTGCGTCTGTAGCAAAAAATTTCGAGTAACCTTGCTGGGTACAAGGGAACTTTTGTTGAGGCTCTTCACTAGATACAATTCCAACCTTAAGTCTTGGTGTTGAAAATCCGCCATGTCTAGAGATGTTAGTGTAATTTAGAGAAATAGGTTTCCCATTTTCTCAGTATTTGTAAGAACTTACCGTCATCTACATGGAATGATTTCCACACGTGAATTCCTTGGATGGAATAGTGGGAATTTGGGAATGTCCTTATACCAGGAACTGAGTATTTTGGAAAAGACTTTGTTGCATTGACTGAAAATGCATACACATAACATCCCTTCACACGGCCACTGGAAAGTAGTGCTTCTTTCAAATCCAGAAAGTTTATGATATTATTACTTTCGGCTACAAAGTACTTTGCATGTTGTTTGAGTGGAGCGATCTTGCGATCACAGAGATCCTTTCCATTCTGACTTTCACTAAAGTCATATCTCGAAACAGAAATGCCGGTAGAATTTGACAAGGGTGCTACGTTCAGGAGGAGAGGAGCAGAGTGGTAACATCCAGCATTACCTGACTCTTCCATGACTGGTCCTGTTCAGTCAGAAATTCACCGACTCTGGGTAGTACGAGTCCGTACTCTGGAACAGGCCTTGCTTTGTGAAGTAGTTTCTTGTATCTCAAATGTTCAGTGGTGTCTTTGACATGACTCACTAAAGCACACAGCTTTTGTGATTTTTTGAAGAATAAACTCTAAAGGAACATGAAGGCCCATCGACATCGTCCGCCATTTTGTCTTTTTAAAATGCACTTGCTTCTCTCAAAACCAGACATTACAAATATCAATTCTTACTCGTTTAATCTTAAAGGCATTTATTTCCATTCAAAAGTTGTACAGAGTGTTTAAATTAACCTGATTATGTAAAAGAAATGAAAGAATACGAGAGGATTACACGTACATTTTTTATAAATCCTCAAGCTTTAAACCTCAACTGACTTCCTCAGTGGGCAAAGGTCATCGGGTTCAGTTTTGATACTAGCCGCGTAATAAACCCAGAAAACATCTTGTTTTCATTTGAAAGACTTTAGACTTGGTTTCTATAACTATTTAAAGCAGACTTCTTGCCTAAAAGTTTGTTCAAATGGTTTGTAAACTCTGCTCGTCATTTCCAAACTATGAAAATAGACAGTTTTGCAAGACAATTTTCACTAAAGTGCAAAGTTGAGGCAAGATTTTTTATTGCTCAGTCATCAAGACTAACTCTTTAACTGTATGTTCAAAACGTCACATAAGGCTACAAGGTGTTTTATGGCAGTAAGAAGGTCACAAAAATGGCCACTAAAATTAGCCCCAAAAAGTGGTCTGTGGATTATCTCCCCTGTCTAGCATAAAACTGTTAGATTTTAATAAATGGCACAGAATTATGCACAGTATACGTTGGTTATTTCAGCCACCAAAATATAGCTTTTGATCTATTTTGTATGTTACTCATTTTTGTTGCTGAAAACATGCGATTTTTGAGACGGCTAATATGCCCAATTGTGCCAATTTGTGTTATCATGCTCCAGCGGCGAAATTAGGGGTCATTGAGTGCGCAAAATTTGGCATTTGGGTTTTTGTTAGGATACCTACCCATGTACAAAAAATGAAGTTGTTTTAAATTTTGACGTATAGACTGATTTTTGAAAATCTACTGGTTTTTATATGGACTGCCTCTTAATGATTTTCCATCAATTTCAGCAAACATTATCTCGTGTTGTTGCCTGCACCACCAAATGGTGTCGTTGGAATACACTCAACTCATGATTTGTGGCTCAGAGAGGAGTATCATATTCATGAACTTATCTCCGCTGCTACACTGTCTAGGTAGTTTCAATTCATTTTAAGGCAACACATTTTCGAGAGATTAGCTCAAATCTAGTGATCAGGAAGTCCATTGTCAACGCATGAGGAGTTGTTAACCAAGTAAAAGCTTTGTGGAACTTGACAAATAGTTCAAAAATGTCAATATGTATACATCTTAACCGTCCACCGCGAAACGTGTCGTAGATTCATTATTTACCCTGCTGCATCACGATCCTTCATAACTGTTATTTTCAAATCCGATATCATCTAATTAACATAATGATAAGTGGCCTAAGTCAATAGCTGCTTTTTGCGACGAAAGGCCTGTTTATTGCTGTTGCAGACTCACCAGGCCACTGCGAATTCGATTTGACGTTTTCAACCCAGTCCAATAAAATCAAAATGCCAAAATTAAAACAATACGCAGCGCTACAAATTACCAACGACTTGGAAAAGTTTTACTTTGATATGCGCCCGTCAGTCTTAATATTAAGACCCGGGAGCACAAAATAGAAGAAAAAATGTCAACTCACACCGACTAGCCCATCAACACATAATTCTGTACAATTTTAAGTGTTAAATTTACAGAATGGTAACTCAAATCGGAAAATAAATCCAAAATCTGCAAAAATGCTATTTGGCTTCATTTCTATTGCTATGTCCGGGTTGTGTCAGAGTAGTGTCAACATTATATACGTAATCCGTACAATGACGAATACTTTATTTTAGAGCTTCTTCATAACAGTAGCTGCTTACTTTACACTGGTCCTACTGATAAATTAGCCAATTTCCACACAGTCCACTGAAATTTAAAAAGCATTCGTACTTGCATGTATTTATGAAAATGAAACTCATATACCAGCCAAAAAAATCAATTGCTAAGCTTCAAAAGTTGTGACCCCTATACTTAATTAGCAGCCCCATCTGTAGGTGACCAAAGCTGTTTTGGTCGCCTTCAGATGGGGCTGCTCTTGGTGGGCTTCCGTAGGTTCCTTCCTTATTAATATAGTTGTGCCCACTGCTAAGGCTCCAAAAAGCAATTTTTGGTCACATCGTTTTGATAACCCATGCCAAATGTCTTATGGATTTTTCAAACTATTGTTTAACTTGCCAGATACATATGACTGGCGGAAGCGCGTTGCATGGTTATCGCCCTATGGGACACTACCAATGGTTTCATTTGTTGCGTCTTTTTCGCTATAATACATGTTGCACGAATACGGTGTCTTGTGCGCCCATCATCCGGTTACCGATAAATGTTTTCTATCATATTTAATGAAAGAAATGAAAACAAAGTGAAAAATAGATCCGCCTATCTAAAGATGTCCATGTGAAGAGAATGCGCCCAAATCTCTCGTGGGAATAATTAGTCTTTTTTTAGAATACAGTAAGATGTTTTAACAGAACAATAAGTGTTCTTTAAGAATATAGTAAGATGTTTCAAAACCTTACTATATTTTAAAAATATTAAGATCAATGTAGACTTGGTTATCGGTTTTCCACTACTCTTCACATTGCTAGAAAGTGTTAGATTGACCTTGGACGTCCTCCAACACTTAGCTGATAAAACTTAGCAACTAATTTTTTTTTAATTCTCAAGACATTATTTGTTGCAAAACTCTATGGTTTGCCTCTTTGGGCTTCCATCTCAATCAAATTAATATAAAACAATCTAAAGCGATAAAGGCAGCGGGAATCTACTCGGTATACACTCACCTGAAGTCTTTTCTACCCATTGTAATAAACTGTTCAAGTGTTATGCACGTGTGCCATACCCATATAGATATAAATATTCGCATACGTACATGTGCACAATTGGTACTTTGCCCAGCTAAGGGTAGTCACAAGTAAATGTGCGAAAGTGCGAACACTGTGCGTTTTAAGTGCATGTGCGATGACTAGGGAATGCAATGTACTCCAAACAATACTTTTATCAATAATTTACCTAGAATTTCAACCTTCCTGTAAACGTCCTACGAGCAATTATTAGACACTGTTCCAACTTATGCAAATGTAGCATGAATTAAGGCACAAGTCGTTATCACTTTTGTTGGGCCTGACATGCTCTACAATTGTATAGATAGACATATTTGCCGTGAGAATCTACATGTAGCTTAATATTTTGTCAAAGTTAAACAACGTAAGAAACTGCTGGTCACATTTCAAAATAGTTCCAATCCTAAAACAAATTTGAGGCACATTTGTGCGTTGTCAGTGGTATTTTTAAAGTTTATGCAGATGCAAAATGTCAAGACAGTCGTAAGAGCAAAATAGGGCTGCTTTCAATTTCTTTGCATCTGCGACCTTCACATCCTTAAGCTTTTAAAAGTGCCCTTAAAACATGCTAAGATTTGACTAACATTTCTAAAAAATGAAACAAATTGCAAAAAACTGTGACATAACTCATCTTCAACATTTATACAGTTAATAAAATATGATCATGATATTGATTCCGTTGTTTTGCTGTAAATACACTTTTCTTTTTTACTAATTTCACTTAAAAGTTGGTCACAAGTTGCAGTTAATGTGAGAGTTCTACAAAGTAAAAACAGGAGCCTTTTTTTCAGAAAATACATAAATTATTTTAATAGCCAAAATCAACAGTTTTGGAAGTATTTAACATATTTGTAGATAAATCTCAACCCATCAAATTGCGACATTGCATGGATTTCAAAAATCGTGGATGCCTAGTGATATGATTAAATTATTTAGGTTCACATTAACGTGCAAAATTGTCAGTGAAGCTGTAATCAAGCTAAGTTTTAGACAGTTGCCATTGTAGGAAATAACTTTATTTTAGCAAGACCGACATATACTTGAAAATCCAAAATTGATAAGATGTTGACAAAAGGACAAGCAATAGACCAATGAGAGTACACGTAGGTGTCAAATTCAAAATAAACTGTGTTCGGTGATACGTGTCTTTTGTTTGATGTCATGGTATTGATAGCATCCAAAAGGGCAACTAAAATTGAAAAGCATATTTACAGTGATAACTTCAGATGACACCAGGTGAAAGTGTATCCTAACTAGCGTGGAGGATCAGGAACGAATATATAATGTAGACTACATCTCTAACATTTTTCTCTGTATCACTCCACCCATGACTCTACATGTCTCCTGCACACTTTCTGTTCATCGTTTCGTCTCCCGTTCTCCCTCTCCATACTCCATATCCCCACGTCTCCGACCATTTCCTTCCCCATACTACCATTTTCCCGTTTCTTTGCGAATTGTTATCGTTGCTTTCCTACACTAAAACTCTTGTTTAATCTCTGTTAATCTTCATTTCAGGTTGTGTTCTGAAGATTCTATCTGCGTCGGATATAACGTGTGACACTGAGTTCCAAGACAAGCAAGATAAGTAAGCATTATGATATCAATCTAATTTTATGTAGGTGAAGATCTTTTAATATCGTTATAACACAGGTACACTGGACTTAACAAGTCAATGCAGTTACATGTACGTGTACAGGAATTTTGATGACCTTGAGTTTATTGTGTGCTGAGTTACACGATGGATGTGGGAAGCTGTATGGCTCGTGGAAATTGATGGCTTGGCAAACCGATTATGGCAAATTTGTTTCGTAAGAGCGGTCATGGATACCAATAAAACATGTTTTATTCGTAACTGACCTTAACTTACGAGAAACGTCTGTGAACGAAGAAGATTTGTATTACGGCCGACGTTTCGTAGATTCTACTTTAGAATTTGAAATGGGAATCAAAACCGGCACATTGTGACCCCCCAGATAATTCGTGTTTTCTGAATTTAACTGTTTTTTGTAACTGTATTTTTAGTAATAAACATTGAAAAATTTTGCTAATAATTCTTAGTTTATGCTTGAGTAAGAGACGGAAAATTTGCTGTACATGCTGTAAAAAATCCCAACGTTTGTTCTAGACATTGTATCATTTTTCGTTGGTATACCATAAACGATATCGAATTGGGGGACATTGTCAATACCTGGTGTAAAGTTGTTTGAATTTGTACAAGTCAGGTAGCTGTCAGACTTTCCTTATCAACTCAACTGGGTCATCTTTACAACGTCTCCTCACTGCCTCGTTGTCCTAAATAAAAGTATGTCGGGAAATATTCTGCCACGCCGCTGAAAACTACAGAATAAATTATTAGGTTGATTAATTAAAATGAATCGGTTTAGATATGTTTAACTGTGACAATAATAATACGTGAACATATTTTTACCTTAATTCGATTTTTGTGCCTTGTCTCGATGTGTATGGAACCTTATGTGCAAATAAGCGCCATTATTGGATATGTGCTGTTTACATGCTTCAAGGGCTAAGAACAGTGCTATACCGACTGACTTCGACGTAACCCCTACACTGCAACCAATAAGTTGAAAATTAAATTTCAGGGTATTTATTCCAAAAAAGGGTAGACTCTGGCTTCAGCACATCACTGATGGTAAATGGTTTTGGAACTAATATTTACGTTGATTTAATATATTTGAAAAACACGGTGAATCAGTTATGGAAGAAGACAAATTCCTGGCCACAAAGCAGAATAAGGCATCATCAATAGCTTCCGAACCGTGGTTGTTTCCAAAGCCGTAGTAAGCGGTGGCTCAAACAATTTTTCAGGTTTCAGGTTTAAGCGATATCTACGGGCTTGGGGCCGGGGGCAGTCGAGTAAAGAAACGCTGCGAAATACGGATAAGAGAAAAAGATGAAGAGAACATTTAACAACTCTGAATCAGTGCATTTTTTACCTTTTGAGGACCCTAGCCAGGATATTGTCGTTGGGGTGTCTGCCTTCGCAGCACAGGTCGGGGAACTATCGTGTTTTCGCGGGATTCATTAGACAATTAACGACACATGTTTAGCCCACCGTTATACAGAATACTTCAGAGAACACCCAAATGGTATCCACCTGTGGGCATGTGAAGTTTGAACATCGGCGCCCAAAAATATGAGTCAGGGAAACGCCAAGACGGATAATATGAACTGGAACATTGGTAATGGAAAACTACGATAGGTTACCTGGGGAAATTGGGAAAGGGAAACATAATTTGGGAAATTTTGATGCAAAGAAAAATAGGTAATGAGAAATACCGTGATGTACCCGCCAAGAGGATAACCAAACATGTTGGATAAAAAGTGTCCTTTGTTCTCAAAACTGAACTTTAAAAAAAATCTACGTTAATGAAATAATTTGAAGTTTGGCCAGCGCTGAAATTTTTGACAGGCTGTGGTAACAACGTTGTACGTGAGCTTAAGGACACAAAATGAATTAAATCTACTTTTCTAGAGGTGGTCCTTAATAAAACTTCATAAGTTGACAAAATGTAACCTGTGTGGAATGGATTAGAAGTTGATTGATAATAACGATGGCATTGATTGTACACCATAATAAGAGCACATGTATATATACACGTATATATCAACAAGTTAATTTGATGAAGACCGTTGATTAAATAGCGGAAACAAGATTCCCCTTTAAGTCCCAAATGTCAGCGTCAGTTTTAGAAACTCTACAGGTACCACCCTGATTTTCAAAATATTCGATGACCCTTGCATTTTTTGCAGTGGAGACCAACAGAGCAGGCTACCTGAAGATTTGATGGACTTTATGTTTTACTGTTTCATTGTTCAGTATGTTAATAAATATACTCCTGCGCAGATATGACCATAGAATCGTGGTTTTCTACTAAGATGACCAACTGCAAACGCTTTGATTAGCAGTTGTCTGAAGATACATCTAGCTAAGCAGGGGAAATGAAGTTGACTTTGGATGAAAGATCTGGAGCTAGGGCCCATGACCAGATGCTTCGTTTAACTGCTCATTTTACAATGTTATTTGCCCCTATTTCCTCGCGCCATTTTTAGGAAATAATAATTCTGGTCGATTTTTTTAGCACGGACTATGTCTGTCCCGAAGAAAAGTGTCCCAGTGACAAGCAAGTGTTTGGAACGTATCATTACACGAGCGTAAGTGGATGTTAGAACTTCTTAAAGAACTTCACAACCCACTTATAATGGTCAATGAGTGGGCAAGAGAGTGATTTTGATTGACGCTGTTTAAACAAATTAAACAGAGGGCAATAGCTAGATATAGATGGGCAAACGCATACTTGTTACTTTTCACGTCTTTTACATTATGCTTATTGGAATTGGAGTTATCTTTATGACAGTAGGTAAATTAAGTTAATGTAAAGAGGAAAAGAGGATATTCAAGTACATGTACATGTAATTTCCGCCAACAATCTATGGCAGTTTTGACTTGAGATGTCCCATTAGCTTTACGACACATTGTGAATTCTTGCTGGGCCCCTTCTCGAATCCTTTTACTGGAAATGGAACTCGAAATAATGTTTGGCATTTTTTATTCTACTTTTGTGCAAACTCAAGATAAGTGTCCATTACTCAATGCTCGAATGCTTAATGACTTACGTGGATGATTTATTTGTCATAGTTTGCGGTTGACAAATCCAACATTAAAGCTAAAAATTGAGTTTAAACTCGAAGTTTCGAGTTTATACTCGAGTTTGTAGCACGCATATGAGGGCTTTTAAGTCCAAACTTGGACTAGAAACTCATATGCATGAACTATAATTATTCGAGCACCATCTGATAACCACTTATCTTGAATTCGCACAAAAGGAGCAGAAAAATTGCAAAAAATATTTTCCAGTTGGTTTTGAGAACAAAGATTAGAGACCGCGCCCTGGTCATCTATCTGTCTTTTGAAACACTTAATTTTCAAATATACTAATCTTGCCTGGAACCGTCGTCCATGACTGTGGGTTAAGTTGGATTATTCTAAAATCGCTTGGACTCCCAAACCCCACAAACCCCTCTCCCCACGGCCTTCTGCAATAGATGCATCTGCGCTTTTTACCCATTTCATAATCACATTAGGTCAATAAGTGACTCTTCCATTAGTCTTACCTATACGTGAATCTGCTCTGGCTCAATTATGGTGGTTAAAAACAGAAAGAGGCGTTGGAACATGATCTCAAATAACGGATTGTGAGCGTTCAATTTAGTTCGTTTTTTGCCGTTTTAATCGGTCTATATCCACAACATCCCGTATAGGATCGATCTCTCCTCATCGAGAGGTGTAGCGTTAACGTGTGTGGAAGGTGAGTACCCAGCGCAGCGACGTCAGTGGTTTTTCAATTAAGTGGGTGCTATGGTGTGCCATATTGATACAACTTGTGGTTACCATGAAGCGGCGAGTAAAGTGGCTTTATCGTTCTTCATAATTTTTCTCGGGATACCAAAATAATTCAAAAGTGGTCGGCAATCATTCAAATTGCCTATATAAATTTAGTATTGTTTTCTGTTGTACTCATTTTGAAGTACTCCTACAGATCGGGAACTAGGCACGTGGTACACACATTTAAAAGCGTTTTACCAGCCAGTTCCATTCATTTGTATTTCGTATTTCTTATTTGTGTGCAGTGTAGTCACGTCATTGGTTTCGGCGTCAAGATTATAGGGTTTTGATGATTTTAAGGGTTTATCTATGTACTGACGGCACTCGAATAAAGGAATAGGCTGTAAGTAGAATCACATGTTTTTCTCTCCATCGGTAGCTGACACAGCGCTAGTACACAGTAAAATCATGCCTGCGTTATGTAAATCCTGTTATGCTATGGTGACCAGCTGAATGCTGAAGCGTGACGAATGGGTCTCTAGGAACAAAGTCTATTGTTACCAATCAGGGGCGGATCTACGTTTTCAGTAAGGGGGGGTTTAGGATTCCCGCAAAGGTCGAATCCTAGGCGCGTGGCGCCGAGAGGGGGGGGGGTCGGGAGGGGGGGTTTCCCCCCCTCCGTGTAAAACAATTTTTTGTTTTTGTAGCCAAATAGTGAAATTTCCATGCATCCTGGTAAGTTTCTGGCACTTAACATGTCTCTTGAGTTTTTCTTAAGATAATTTAAAATCCTTCTCGATTTCGTCGCATGAACGTGGCTCATAAGTTTCGTGAAACCATATTTGTGCACATCTGGGTATGAGTCGCGCCACCAGCAAAAATTTTTGTTGGAACATCTGCTTATACACACCTTTTTAGCATGCGAAAAGTCGTATATGAAAAGGTGTGGTGTGTGTGTGGGTTTAGCCAACTACCAAATATTCAAGAGCATAAGAAGCACCGACGGGGAGTAAAAAATTGAATATCAGATGATCGCGTAACAGCAGCCTCAAGTTGTTTAAGAACAAAGACCTGTACTGTTAGTCTCGAAATAAACATGTGTTCTGTCTCGTTATGAGAAAAACTGGCAAACGATGGTGCTCTCAACACATAGTATATTACTAAAAGCGACAATAAACAATTAAGTATCACTTTATTAAGCTGAATCACGTTGACAACAATTGAAAAACGTCAAATGTATTTGGAAACGAATCATATGAAAACAGTTTCACGAAACCAAAACATTCTGTACATCGTGGTGAAAAGATAATCAGGACCAGTTCGCAGAGGGACCAGATGTACACTGAGAGTACACAAAAACGCCTGGTCCATCACGAGACCAAAAGTACACCTGTGCTTATTATCCCTAGAAAAATAGTCGATCTGTCGCGGGACCAAACAGTTCTGGCTGAGATGAATAGTTTTACAAAGCACACTTTGGTAAAAAAACATCACCAGACTAGTTCGCGAGACCTAAAGCGTACTATGCAAAAACTTTTGAATTGAAAACCTCTCTCTAGACACTTTTAAATTCCCAGTGGTTGCTCATACATGTACGTGTATTTTATACATTTGGTCGTCAACTGCTGCGAGAGGTTGTCTAGGAAGGGTTTTCGCACCGTTCTGTAATACTCACTGGAAGAAACAAGTATTGAGTACAAATTTAACTACGCACTACGTGAAATTAATTTTGGATATGAAGCAGACAGAGCCAAGTGGAAATACAAACCAGAATCAGTTTTTGTGCACTCGTAGACCCTCTGCTGTATTGGGTAAATTTGGCATGACCAAAAATAATTTCTATTTCGTTTTCATTGTATACAAGCATAAAAACCGACATTATGTACAAACTGTGTAGAATTATATCTTATTACGTGGGTATGTATCCAGGAACGTTAGTCCTATTCTGCTGTTGTCTGGACTGCCGAGGAATCTGTATATCGCGGGATCCAATGGTTTGCTCGTCTTGGAACCATTCTACCCAGGCATCTTTGATGTTTGTTCCCAACGCTTGCACTTCGTCAACTGCTGTGTCAATGAGCTTGTAAGCCTCTACAATGTCGTTTGGCAGCTCAATTGGCACTATGAAACCCCCTGAGGTTGCCAAGTCCATTCAAAAGACTTACATGCGCAACTAAATTTGATCCGTTCATCATGAACTACTTCAAACCTAGTCGATGTATCCCAGGACCTATTTGCATCTCTTGCCATTTTCGGAATAAACGTCCCAATGTCTGAACGCTTGAAACCCCAAGTACTAACATCAAATAAATGCCCATGGTCATGGGCGTTTCATCGGGTGGGAATTTCTGCGGAAATTGCCAGTATAGAAGACAGCAGTGGTGCTTATTGCAGGTAGAAAGACGGTAGGTATTGAGGTCGGAACTAGAGCTCCTTAGGAGGCCTATTGAACATCGCACGAGTCCCTCAAGACTTTGCTGTAAAAATACAGCCTCCCCGCAATTTCTGGTACTGTACACTGTTCGCGAATGCGGTCACTTTGTCAATGTGAGTGCCCCCTTGGTCATTTTTTGTATAGACATAGCTTGTTAGAGTGCATCTTCAAACGGTTCCGCGACCAGACCACGGCGCCCGCGACAATAGTAATTCTTCGGAAAACGAGTTCTTTTCAAAAATACTACATGTACATGTAGGCTACACTGTATGTATTGCGCAAGACAACTTTACTATACACCAGTCAAATTCGAGTTACAAACGTGTAGGGTATAATGGAATGACAGATGAGGTAAAAACGTTGCACGTCAATTTGCCTGAATATCAGGGTTGCGGCACCACAGTATTTCCCCTAATCAAATCAAATTATATCTTAGAGTAAAGAAGCTAGTTATCTAAAGAAATCAGCTATAGAGCTGCTCTTTCAGCGGTGAATCCATCTAAAATGCTTGGCAACTTCAGAAGTGTCGACGGAAGCGCGCCCACAATTGATCTCCGCGCGTTTTGCCGATGATCCACGAAGACTCAAAATGCGTTGATTTTCATAACAGCAATTTGCAATTCAAAAATTTATTTTTTCAGAGTGAACCCCCCCCCCTCATTTTTTTCCAAATTGGTTTACTCGGGGTTTACACACGCTGGTGGTGTCGTTTTTGTTTTGGTGACGACGTTTTTGTTTTTTTTTAATTTTGGGTCCTGGCCCAAGGGGGGGGTTTAAACCCCCTGAACCCCCCCCGTAGATCCGCCTCTGTCCAAGGTCAGCTGAATTGTCAAGCTTGGTGTTCGTGCAGTGACCACATCAATAGTTCACCATCTCGTATGTAGACGGAGCAGCTGACACCGTTAGGCTAAATGACTCGGAAGATTCGACATTTATCGACTGGAGCTGCGGTAACAAAGCAGATGACAAAAATGAAAAAGTTAATGGAAATTACTGAGCACTTGCATCTGGTCAAAGTTGAACTGATTACATTTGGTCATAATATACAGGTTCTTGCGGACGCTTACCAGAGTCATATAGCTTTGATCACAACTGAGTTAAAGCGTAAGACAGTGAGTCAGAAGTACCACGATCAGATTCAAGTGTTTCATTAATTGTGTGATATTGTATACCAGTGGGTAACGGAAACGGAACATTCGCTTCAGCAAAAGCTTCATTCAGTATCCGAAGTTTTAGTTAAAGCTTCTTCGCGAGGGACTTTTAGGGGTTCGTCAACGTCGTCAAAGAAATCCTCGGCAAGTTCAAACACCCTCAGGTTGAAAGCCGCAATGACAACCGCCAGTTTGGTAGGTGAAAAGGCCGCATTAGAGGAGTCGTTAAAACTGGAGACCGAGCTTAACAAGGCCGAAACTGAAGCTAAACGTCACAATTTGTTGTCTGTCATGAATGTTCGAATCGCCAAAGCAAACACCGAGGAGGTAGTCCTAAAAGCTGCGTCAAGTACAAAGACTCTGTGTCATGCGTCAAATAAAAAGCATTTAGTTCACCCCAGCAGAGCGTCTCAGGTGCCCACGTTATGCCACCTACCTCTCTTATTTCGAAGCCTGAAAATTCCGATAAAGAATTGACCCTTATGTTATCAACGTTACGTCTGACGGCACCGAATCTCATGACGTTTTCAGGAGACATCAAGACTTTTTTGACATTCGAGATGGCTTTCGATTCGCAGATAGTACCACTGACTTCAACTGACACAGAGCGTTTATACTACTTAAGAGGCGAAGCTAAGGAGGTCGTAGCTGGATGTCTCCTCATGAATCCAGAAGATGGGTACTAGGAAGCACGGCGAACTTTGAAACATGATTACGGTGAACCGTACAGTGTTGCTTCGTCGTTTTTGAACAAACTCCACTCATGACCTGCAATAAAACTTGAAGATTTCAGGGGAATTAAGCGATTTTCTGTTTTTCTGAAACAATGTGAGCACACCATGTCGAAGACTGAATACTTGTCGGTGTCGAATCACATAGATTACCTAATCTTCAAGCAATTGTGAACAGCGACGAACGACGCAAAATGTCGCGGTTGCCAGAATTGTTACCTCATTCAGAAGGCCGCGGTGACTACCAACGACCCTATTTTTGGGAAGGAAGCTGCGGCAAGAACACCGAAGCCAACTTATTCAAAGACCAGTTTTGCCGCCATCACGGAAACGACGCCATCACCTGAAAGAAAGTCACCAGTGTGTCATTATTGTTTACTGGACCACGACTTAAATGATTGTGACTCGTTTATTCCGTTGTCTATGGCTGACAAACGCAAGTTTATAATGGAGAAGAAATTATGTTTCGGTTGCCTTCATTATGGTCATGTGTCTAAAGGATGTTCGAATCGTCGCATTTGTGAAAAATGCCTTAAATGTTATCCTACTACACTTCACTTTGAGAGATCAACGACGAACGATACAAGCAGGTTTGAGCATGGTAAACATTCCCCAATGACCCCTGGCCTTGATTCTGATACTCTGACGCCATTGTTATCAGTTGTCTCAGGACAGCAACGCAAGGTGTCTGCACCACCCACAGCAGGTACGCAACCCAAAGTCGTTGATCAACTCCTCCTCACACGATCTTCAAACAGCTCAAGTAATGTAACGCTCCTTCTTTTGACAATTATAATCAGAAAACTCTTCATGAAATTAGTCCTGTTCGTGTTAGACAGAAAAGAAATGATACTGTAGTACTGACGTACCCATTCTTCGACAATGGTAGCAGTAGATGTTTCCTTGCTGATAGTCTTAAATCTGATTTACATGCCACAGGTCACGGGCGTAATAATGTAAAACAAACTGTAGTAAAAGATCTGCAGGTTACTGACGTGAATGGCCAGAATCCTTTGACTATCCAGAAGGCTTATTCTTGTGCGCAGATACCAGTGGACTCCCGACATATCCCTACACCGGATGTTCTCGAAAAAGTCAGTTATCTTAGTGATGTTGCTCAAAACATTCCATCGTTAATACCAGATATATACAGTGGTCTGCTTATAGGCTCAAGTTGCCCGGCTACGCTCCAGCCGTTATAGGTGGTTCCTACTCAAAGCTGTTCGCTTGCGACACGGATGGCGTGTCAACGGTATCGTGCATATTTCCGACAATCCTCTTGGTTCCTACGTGACGTACTGTAATCGCATTCAAGCTGTTGAGTCCTGTTCTGTGAAGGAAATTCCGTTTCTTGATCCTGGAGACGTTATCGACACGCTTGCGATGGACTTCAAGGACTGTAGTGCCGGCTTACACCCGAATGAGAAGGGCCACTCTAGAGAAGATTTAGAGTTCACGGAACGCGCCAACCACTGCGTGAAGAATGTCGACGGTAACTTTGAGATCCCACTTCTCTTCAGAAATTAGATTCTCGTCATGAAATAAAACAGATCACTAGCTGTCCACAGAGCATCGTACCAAAGAAAAAAGGTGAAGGGAGACAGTGCGTACTACACCGCGTGCAAGACATTCATCGACAACCTTTTAATCAAGTGTTATACAGAGAAAGTGCAAGCTAAGGAAGTGCAAGCTGGCAAGGGCTCCATTTGGTACCTCCCGCACCATGGTGTGTACCATACACAGAATAAAAAGTTGAAGGTCGTCTTCTATTGTGCTGCCAAGTTTCAAAGCACGTCCTTAAACGATCAGCTGATTCAAGGTCCAAATCTTACAAACTCAGTCAACGATTTTTTGACAAGATTCCGTGGTGGACAAATAGCGTATTCGGCAGATGTCGAGTCCATGTTTTACCAAGTAAAGGTACCTGAATGTCAGCGAGATTTTCTTAGATTCGTTTGGTGGCGTAACGGCGACTTACACACCAGAATGGATGACTACCGAATGACAGTACATCTTTTCGGCGCCGAATCGTCCCCCAGTTTGTTTAACTTCGGTCGCAGAAAAACTGCAGAAAATTGCGATCCTGATGTAGCAACCACGATCCGACGCAACTTTTACATTGACGACTGATTAAAGGCTGTCAAAAGTGACGAGTAGGCTACTCGGCTGCGCTGATGAAAGGTCTTTGCAAAGCGTGCTTGCGTGGAGGGTTCCACTTGACAAAATTTGCCAGTAACAGTCGTGCGCTATTAGATTCCATCCTTGTTGAAGAGAGGTCCAAGGAACTACAAGCTAAGCATTTGGACTACGACTGTTTGCCAACAGAGCGGGTTTTGGTCATTCAATGGAAGATGCCATCAGATCACATTGGATTCACCATGAAGATAAGACCAAAGGACATGACCAGAAGGGAAATCTTATCCACTAATGCTTCGCTTTATGACCCCTTCGGTTTCTTAGCACCATATGTGCTTCAAGAAAAGAAGTTTTTGAAAGACTTGTGTAAAGAAGACGGTCTACAGAGGGATGACGAGATTCCGGAAGTTTATCATGTACGATGGCAGAAGTGGCGGACGCGGAAGCCAGTGTGTTGAAATTTACTCAGAGACAATACTTCAAAGATGATTTTAAAAGGCTCTAAGGTTACGGTGGAGGCAAGAAAAGTACACCGCTGATCAAGCTGGACCCTTTCTTGGATAGAGGTTTGTTACGTGTTGGCGGTCGTCTCGGTAACGCTTTGCTGGAGGATGGTATGAAGCATCCCATCGTGTTGCCTAGACAGAGTCACGTTACAACGCTTGTTATTCGCCATTATCACGAGCGCCTAGCTCACGCTGGTCGGAATCATGTTCTTTCAAACTTACAAGAGAAGTTTTGGATTGTTGCCGCCAGCGCTGTTGTTCATAGAGTTATTAACAGATTTGTGACTTGCCGTCGTCTACGTGGTCAAGCATGTAAGCAACAGATGGCTAATTTGCATGTTGAAAGCACTATTCCAGAAGCACCCTTTACATACACAGGCGCAGAATTGTTAGGTCCGTTCCAAGTTAAAGAAGGTAGAAAGGTGCATAGGCGTTACGGTGTCATGTTTACTTGTTTCTCTAGCCGGGCCATACATTTAGAAGTGGTTAACAGCCTTGAGACTGACTGTTAAATTAATGCTCTGTGGCGATTTTTAGCTAGACGAGTGGCATTTCGTACCATCTTCAGTGACAACGGTACGAACGGTGGGAGCCGATCGTCAGTTTCGAGCACCGGTAGACGAAATGGACCAGGAGCGTATTCAGAGGTACATATTGACAGAAAATATTGACTGGTCATTCAACCCAAAAACTGGTAGTCACTTCGGTGGTCTTTGGGAACGTCAAATTGGCCTTGCTCGGAAAGTGTTATCACCCACATTACGCGAATTTTATCGCTCAGATGATGACGTTCTACATCCAGTATTGTGTGAGGCGGAGGCCATAGTGAATTCGGGACCCCTTACAACTCTGTCTAGTGTCTCCAAGGATTTGGATCCGTTATGACCGAGCAACATTCTTACTTTTAAGACACGGATTTTGCTTCCTCCACCTGGAATGTTTCAGCGAGAAAACGTTTATTCACGTAAGCGTTGGAGGCGTGCCCAATACTTGACGGATCGCTTTTGGACAAGATGGAGAAGTTCCAAGTCGTAATATGAAAGTGAATGATGTTGTACTCATCAAGGAGGAAGGCCTTCCCCGGTGTGACTGGAATATGGGTCGTGTGACAGACATAGTGGCGGATCAAAATAATCTCGTAAGAAGCCGTCATGTTAAAACATTGACCTCAACATTTTGGCGAACTGTAAATAAATTGGTTCTTTTGCTTTGTTCTGATTTCACATGTATTTTGTTCGATTGTTATCTTTGATTGCGTCTGCAGCATCTGGTTGTATTTGGTCAGCGAAGTTTCTCCGCTTTCTCGAGGGGAATAATGTTACTGCAGACGCAAACATTCATATTGCCTATGTATATTTAGTATTGTTTTCTGTTGTACTCGTTTTCATTCCCCCCAAATCGTGTACTAGTCACGTGGTACTGATATTTATAAGCGTTTTACCTGCCAGTTTCATTCATTCCCATTTCGTATTTCTTATCAGTGTGCAGTGTAAGCATGTCATTGGTTTTGTAGTTGAGATTGCAGGGTTTTCATGATTTTACGGGTTCATCTATGTACTCACGGCACTCGAGTAAAAGAACAGTCAGTACGTACGCAGACTCGCCTGTGTTTCTCTCGATCGTTAGCTGACACTGCGCCAGAACAAGCAGTAAAAATGAAAAGTACGCCGTTAATACCAAGTATGAGGCAAAATATCTGTGTCTGTGGCCGGCATCAAATTGGTATGTTTCCAAATGAGTAATTTATTCTCACCCTAATTAATACTTAATCAAACTGAAAGTGTCTTAAAAATGATCTCAGTAGATACACTTTGTAAACACTTTGGAGTGTTGGCGGTTGCAAATGTTTTTGAGAAACTAACAAATAAATCCCACTGCGTTTCCAGTATCAGATGCAATAAAACTAATTGACCTGGCACCCGAAGTCGTGTGAGCCAATGCAAATTCAGTGTTTGCCATGGTCAGACGTTAAGAGAATATATGTGTATATATATATGTGTATATATATACATATGTATATAAAAATGTATATACACACACACACACATATATATATATATATATATAAACCCAATTATTGACGGGTTGCTTATACGAAATAGTTTACCAGTAGAATTTCATGTAGCCCAATCAATGTCAATCTAAAAAGTGTGTTGTATCATTTCTTAAAGGTGAATCTCTCATACCTTTTCCTAGTACTAAATTGTCTTTATTGCGTGATCAGGAATTTCCTGTTAACTAGTTGCGAGCGGGGTTGTACCTCACAAGAGATCTATCATAACTTGCCATTTTTTCTTATAAATACACCTGTGGCGCAATTAATAGAGATGATCATTACTTACAGTATGCTCTTCTGCCCAATCTACGTGTAAATTATTTTCTTTACTTTTGGTGTATTTTCTAAATATTATATTTTGCTTAAGTCATTATATTTAATTAAAAGCCTGGCTATAACGGTTCGCTGTGTATGCTAAATATTTGTATTAACAGTAACAATAACAAAAACAGTATGTCTGGTTGTGCTCCGCCGCTGGTAATTTGTTCCCGAATTTCCTGTCATGTTTAGGCGGTAATTCTGGACACAAACGTCCTACTACGTGTCTTGCAGTACACCTCAAGCTGTGTGGAAACTCATCTTCCCCTCACTGTGCTGTCGGAAAATGACCATTTCCGTTAGTTAGGTGGGCACTTATCGCTCAGTTTGACTTTACATTGTTTTTGCTTCTTTCCATAGTTTTATAAATATGCTATACTGAAAACTTTACATATGTCTCCAAAGGACTCAACAGTGTGCCGGGCTGCGTGGCACGACGGTCGCATCTTACCGTGGAGTGGCAATGACGCAGACAGAACGGTCAGATGGACGACCTGCACATCCCCCACTAAATACATTATTTCATTTCGTTACGGAGCTGGGCGTACTTGGGGGTAAGTTAGTTAAAGGTTTTTAACGAAGTCACACTAAAATTTACTGTTTCAGCAAGATTTTCAAAATTCCTTGATGGATCCGCAAATAAAACCATGTCTTATTTTTAGAGGATATTTGGTCAAAGGTATCTCACATAATCCTAATCGGGCGTGACGTAATTAGCAAACCGGAACGCGAGAAAGAAGTCACGGATCAATGTTCAATTGGTCAAAATAACCCCAGTAAACGGGGAAAAAGTCAAAACAACGTCATAAGAAACCCAAAATAAGTGAAAATTAGGGCAATGTGGAAGTGATAGAATAGAGATCAGTACCACGAAAATTATTTGTATAGTAATGTATAACATCATCATGTGTCTACGGCTTGGTGCACTCCAAAACCCATGAGTTTATTAACAGACATTAAACGACACTGTTTCTGAACATTTTCAAATCGGGTTAAAGGCTAATTCCGTTCATTTAGTGAACGCCAGAGGTACACATCCTGGCACGATTTTTATCAACCTTAGTTTGTTCTCTCTCACCTATAATCAACAAATGACGCGCATGTCTATGAAAGGAACAAAATGATAAGACATGCCATGCTACATTTATAAAGTGCATAATAAATTGATTCTCACTGCAAAACCCTTCACACCGCAAGACAATAACAGTATAAACAAGGAGAATCCACAAAACAGTGGGCGGATGCATCTTTCTGCTGCATCTGTGGCAGATTGTCACCCAGCTTGACAGTTCAACATATTATATAACTGTTGTAATTACCGATATCTGTAGTAGTTTAGTTTGTCATAATATATATGACCTTTTATCTCATCTACGAGTGTTGTTTCACTGTAAACTAGCTTCGGTATCGCTTCGCAGTTAGCGCATATAAAAATTATTTAAGTATTAAATTATTTTATGTAAGCTATACTGCTTCGTCCTCATTATCATATTGTATAGATTCTCGGGTCAGTGACCCTCTTTGTTCTACGATTATTGGTTTAATTGTACCACGGGATCTCTTTGTCTCGTCGCAACACTGGGCCATCTTCCACAATTCTCTCCAAATTTCAGTTTTCACTCAATTTCTCTCTCCCTCCCTCCCGCAAAACCGTTTTCCTTACTTCCCTGTTTATCCTTACCTTCCCCATGTCGCTGTCCCGGTGTTGCTGTTATGCTTCCGCATATTATTACTTAACTTTCCATTCACCACTTATTATGTATACCTTCATTGTTGCTTGGCAGATTGCCACCCACCTTCACAGTTCAACATATTATGTAACTTTTGTAATTACCGATATCTGTAGTAGTTTACTTTGTCATAATATATATAACCTTTTATCTCATCTACACTAATGTTTCACTGTAAACTAGCTTCGGTATCGCTTCGCAGTTAGCGCATATAAAAATGTTAATAAACTAATAGCGAGGTACAGGTACAAGCAACATTTAATTGGACCCTGACCCTAAGGTCAAACATCAGACTAGCTTGGCTTCCCCTAAGTGGTTTCCAGAAATCTGAGCTCTGCTCGTGTCTGTCTAGACACGGAAATAAATTTTCATACAGAGAAAATCCTTATTCAGTGATGAAGTTTTCGTTCCAATTCGGGTACCCTTTAGACAAGTGGAAATTGTCAAAAATCTGGTTAGTAATAATATATATTAACCTAAGTTTCTAGAATCTAGAGTGCTACAGCATTTTGCTTGTTGTCTCTTTTCCAGCACCGGAACACACACATAAGATAAACAACTATGCCTACCTGTATCTATCTGTCTACATCTACTGCTATATAAACACACACACACACACACACACACACACACACATATATATATATATATATATATATATATGTATATATACATATATTAGGCCAAGAACAGCTTACTTTTCAATGACACGTATATAAAAGGTCTGTTACTCAGATGCTCATATATATATATATATATGTGTGTGTGTGTGTGTAAATGTGTGTGTTGTGTACATAAATATATATATATATATATTTATATATGTGTGTAAATGTGTGTGTTGTGTACATATATATATATATATATATATATATATATATATATATTTATTTCTGCTATTTTATCTATATCTATCTATCTATCTCTATACGTATCAATCCATGTGTATGTCTGTCTTTCCGTATGTATGTCTGTGTGTATGTGTGTGTTTACTTGTTTATCGTACACAGTGACCACCTCGGTATGAATGTACACCTTCGAACTCACTACCTCATTTCCAAATCATCACCTGACCCAAGTAGTCACTTGGGGTAACTGGTGGAAACTACTCACCGTGGCTATGCGAAGTCAGAAAACTGTTTCCTATGGTTGGTGTCACTTGATACCATAAGTCTGATTTTGTGTGAATAATTCGCACACTTCCACTGGCCATACTTCACATAATTGGTATCAAAGTGACCTACTTTTGAAGAAGTGTGTGAGCCTGCTTAGGCCATTGTCCCAGCTCTCTTATCTGTCACTTCCGTGGCTACTTTCTGGGGCAACGGAAACTTTGCATTAAACCCATCTACAGATGTTCAAAAATCAATTTCAAAAAAGTTCCCAAGAATACAGCTGCACGTTTAGTAAAGAATTTCAAGTTATAAGTTGGAAAAAATATAACATCAACTAATGTGTTAGCCACCAGGTGCCAGTGCAAAATTATCCGAACAGCCAATCAAATGCCAGGAAAATATTGTGTCCATACCTTCCCCCTTCAAATGTCGCCCGTTTGGCATGAAAACATTCACCAGAGGACAGTCAGCTGATGTTATCCTGCTGGCTTTGGTAGCTTGTTTACTGTTACTGACTACATTGGTTAGTATTAATTCTTGGCTGGGTGTGCAAGTAGTAGGCGATTACCAAGGGCTAAGGCTCAAAAGTCAGCAGGCAGCAGTTAGGAATTAAGGAAAGTCAAATGGGCACGAGTGTCATCGGACTGAAACAATTCTTGGCCCATTCCTAAATCATTTTGTGTATTAGCAAAGAACAATTTTGGGACAGTTAGAACTATGCTAAAACCATGAATTATTGAAAGAGTGTTCAACTTCACCACAGACTGACAAGATGTCTGTCCTTTGTTGCATGCATGTGTCAGGTTCTGCTCAAATTTCTTAGCTGGAATTTTCAGATATTACCTGCTCTAAGTCTACTGCCAACAAACGTATCAACATTGTATGCAAGAAAACTATCGCTAGTTTTTTTTTGAAAAAACAGAGCTGTTGTCATGCGCACACCCTGGGGTGGGGGGCTCGGGTCTTGAACAAAACTCCCCCATTTGATAAAGTGAGTAAAATGTCCGCGCCAGAGAAACAAGAACTACGAAAAAGTAGAAAACGAGACAACAGTTCACTAAAAATGCAGGAACTACCAAAATTCGGGAAACGTACAATTCGTAGCTCTGAAGTACCCCGTGAATCTTAATAAACGTAGACATTCTCAAAAACTTGAGCAACTCATTTTTAGGCTTGATGCGCGCATGCTTCTATCACAAGCGGTGTTAAAGACACTTAACGCATGTAACAAAAATTGAAAGAGAAGATGATCAAGCTGATGATGGAAATGTTGATCCCACTAGAAAATTAAGAAGATTGTCACTATCAGTTACATGTAGATTTAACAGTGCTCAAAGAAAACTACCGTATATATCTTGTCACCACAATTAACCATTTGCCACAAATCAACTTTCAGAGGAACTTCACAAACAGAAGAAAAGTTGAAACTTCAAAGTGTCACAGTTCCTAACAATCAATTGTAGCTAAGCTTTCCTATTCTTAATTTGAAAATGTGTCATTTACGGCGAATAACCTTTGGTTCAGATCACAGAACAAAAATTATTTTGCTTGATAAATTTTTAGTATTAGTCGTCTCAATTTCAAATGTATTGGCAGTAGTTTTCACCTTCCTGTACATGTGAAAGATCAGCACTGATTTTTACGAACGTCTAAGCCTATTTTTAGGCCCTTACATGTAAAATCTTTAGCAGTGTTTGGAATTTGAAAATCATAAAAATGGAACTATTGCCTGTGCTCTGTACATGTAATTAATGCATCTTGAAAATTCGAATCTTGCACAGATTTCAGAATATCACATTTCAAAGATTTTTGAACAGGAGTTTTTAGAGAAAGAAAATTTTACTCTTCCAATTATTTGCTATTTAAAGCAGGAACTCAAATGAAATTTTAGCTCTACGGTAAAGAAGACGCTTTTCAATTTCAAGCAAAATCTATTGCCAACATAACCATTCCTTTCTTTTCAAAGGCTGAACTATTGTATTAAGAATGATATTTCTAGCACAGTGGCAAGCAATGCTAGTATTGATGCTAATTTCTCTTAATGCTTAACTTTGCTGAGGACTTAGACAAGACGGAATTTCAGTTGTTGGCCATACTGTGCGCTAAAGTGAAGAGCATTTTGGTTACATATTTCAGTTAAATAGGGTTACTGTAACAAGGTGTTTAAATGGAACGGTATTCAGATTGTCATTTGTTTAATTTTGGGCAGGGCGCAGGCTGTCTATGTCAATAAAGATGGGCTCAAAACGTGTGTTTCCTGGTTTATTCATGAAAGGCACTGAACCATTTTTATGAATGGTGTACAACGAATCATCAACAGTTAACAAAGCACGCTATCACATATTCAGGTTAAAATCTGTGATCTGTCCCCTCATCACGATTGTTTGCTGTTACACGCTAAAAGAGCAAACTACCATTGCGCCATTCACAAAAGAGCCTTGCAGCATCATGTCAGTACACCATCTCCAGTTGGTAATGGGTGACTTTTGGAGCGAGTTAGTCTGAAGCTCCACTGGATGACTCTGCATTTAGTCCCAGAAAATGCGATGAAAAATGCTAATGGCAAGTGTAAAACAAGTGGTTGTAGTAAAAATGTGCTCTTGTTTGAAGTCAGACATGCCACGTTCTAAGTTGTGTGACTGTCCAGACGATGTGAACACGATGTCTCACTAACATTTGACGACAATAATGATGATATGAATGACGATGGAGTGGATGAAGAAGCATAATAAATGTATGCTATGTTGTTAAAAAACTTTAAATTTCCAACCTGATGGAAAATGTTGACAAGATTCAATCACGGTGGTGACTGTTTTGACTGCTGGGCGTATCGTTCCCTGTGACAGTTGACAGTAAAGAGCAATGTGGATAATGATAATTAATTGTGCCAATTAATGAAATTGATGACTGTGAATTTTTGCAGAAGTGCTGGAAATGTATATTGATCGTCTGTAGGTTGTTCCATCCAAGTGGTTAACAGTAAGTTTTCTTTTCGCTCAATAGAATACAGTAGTATGTTTTCTGCTAAAGTAGTTACTTTTCTCTTTTTTGAGCAATTTTCAAACTAGATATATATATATATATATATATATATATATATATATATATATCACTTTTATTGTTCAGTTACTTCAAATGAAGAAATCCCAATCAAATTATCATTCATTTTTTGCCTAGTGTTTTGGTTTTTGAAGATTGGCTTTCTGTGCCAAATTATGCAAAAAGTCAGATGTTTCGGTCAAGTTTCTCAAAAGTGTGTAAGTCAAACCTTGGGAACTTTTATATTCTTAAAGTATAGTACTTAAAGACCTTGAAACACCAAAATTATCTTGCCCCCAAAAAGTAGCCACGGAAGTGTTTTTCTAGGCTTCCTAGAGTCGAATGGATTATGGCCTAGTTATGTTAACATGATTAAGTGTATCAGATGGCCCGTCTTGAGTGCTGTAGAAACCAACCTGGTTGAAAGTAAAATTGAAGGTTATGAGGATGACAGCCTTAAGCTAAGTCACTAGTAAAAGTGCTCATTGAGACACAGTACGCTGTGTTTGTGGCGTGTCATTACATTATAAATATTTAGTAACGGCTACGAATGGATCACTACTTTTGTATGGTTATTAGTGATCCATTCGTAGCACTTACTAAAATTAATAATTTATAGGCACACCGTAAACATACCGCAAGGGATAATCTTTAAAATAAATCTAGACGAAATGACAGAACAAACGTTTAACCAACGATTTAGAAGATACGAAATTTGATGAATGTCCGGTCTAGAAAGAAATTAACGGACATTGGAAACAACTTTTCCACAGATGATACATTGATAGACGTTTCTCTCAAACCCTTTAGAACAAATACTGGGTGATTTGAATCATATAATTTAAATTCACATAGAATGAGAAGACTTGTTATCAATGATAGAATAGAAAGCAAAAATAATGGAAATAAATTGTTCCTTTATAAAAACGCTAAAGAAAATGGAATTGTTTTATATACTGTCGATGACCTGATAGACGACGATACCAATTTATCAGTCGAAAAAGTAACCTATATCTTAATATATTGTGACTGAGAATTTTGTGCTCATATCTGCTGCATCAGACACCAGAGGTTAGTTACAAATATTTGCACCCATGTTTCTGTTGCCTATGAATTTAATGAAATCTGTTTGTTGGTTGTAGCATGATCAATTTGCAGAATCTCCTTTTTGATGATGAAGTAAGAAAATATTTGGTGTAGTGTGTGTTCTGCAGTTTGAGACTTTAAATTCCAAAAAAGATATTGCCTATTTCTTGCACTTCCGCAGTTAAGTTTGATGACTTGGGTGAATGCTTGAATGGGGCTCGAAGTGATCGGTTTATAGGGACCACATAATGAGGTACGAGAACAGTATTGAGGGAATATTAGGGAATTGCCCTCAAAGAGGGGACTCTTAAGATTTGGGACAAGTTGCCATTTGTAATACAATATTGAATAAGATCTTGGACAGATGGAGAGCAGTCAACATTAGATCTTATATTTAAATCTATCAAACGGAAGAAAGTGATGCACGTCTTGATGCCCAGGATATTGCACGAATATGTCAAAAGTAGATACCAGCATCGATGTATTGGATCCCAAAGTCCATCCCAAAGACGCAGTAGTGAACATTAGGAGTGACAGGATGGCTACTCAAACAGTTAATGTAGGCCTACATGAAACAAGCATTGGACAGGCAATGAAATCAGATTTCGGGAAAGGCTAGCAGTATGTTAGGAACACAAGTAGGTAATCACTGATGAAGATACTTGTCCCTTAATACAGTACAAGGACATTGGAGACATCCCAGGAAGAACCTAGCTCAATTACTGTGCAACAAGCCGTGAAATGTGCATATGAACCTAACAAATTTTAGGTTGTTTCGGATGACAAAAATGTCTTTTTCCTTCGTATGCGTTACTAAAGCAAGGAACAGCTTCAAAGATCACAACTATGAAATCACCCAGTAAGCGTAGAACAGTCATACACATAAAGTTAACTGGAAACATATAACGATATTGTGAAGGTCTCCTTCCTTCCCATGCGATGTAGGGTTGTAACGCGGTGGCATGCTACTATGGAGTTGGAAAGAGATCCATCGTTAAAATATTGAAGACTGGACATTACGTGGCTGCCATCGGCACTATTAATGTTTTTTTCTGTTTTCATGAAACAGGCAACTAAATGTATATGTGCCTATTATGGAATGAAGAGGATCAAGAAAATGTCAGGAACCAGACTACCGGTTTGGGGAAGAAAAATGGCAAGAAATAAATGTTCACCCCCAAACTGTCGCCAACAGCAGAGGTGTTCACAGAGAATATACACGTAAACAGAGCTCATTACCAGTCTGTCATGTGGTGGAATGTAACCTGCACTAGATCAAGAACACTATAGATGGACGAAAGACGCCATGAACAAATCACTCTCACCAGCTATAGTTCTGCATGGTGTCCAACTAGCTCCTACTGCATACTGTTGATGTTTAGGTGTGGCTGCAAAGGTCAGATTCCAGGAAATTCAATTAGATACAATTGCAGAGTCAATTATCTACCCCGCACAATATTTTGGGCACGTTGTACTGTAGTCTGCTCATGTTCCGAGTGTTGAATTAAGAGTGACTCCATATCAAAACCAACAGGTAGAGTCTAATCACCGATTTCTTTGAAACTTAGCACATGAGTTTGGTTTGTTGAGAAGTAGAAAAACCTCACTTTTTAAGAATTTTCATTCATTATTTTTCACTGAAGCCATTTTTGGCCACATTTGGCACTCTGTAGCAGTCATAACGCACCTTTCCTGAAATTGACTTATTTGTTCAGTCATTCCTAACCTGTTTATAATCTAAAATAAAAAATCTTGCCTCTAATGTAGTTTTTGCGTACGAAGCATTATACGAACTGCACTTCGTCCTTTTGCATGTTCTCAGTTGCCTCTGCTGCCAATAGGGGGCTCTTGGAACATATAATTAGCTTGCGAAACACGACATAAAACTTTGTATTTTGGAGAAAAATAAGGAAAGCATTATTAATTACCATTCTATGAAAACGGCATTGATGATTATTACTTATTACAAAAATGTGTACGTAAATCAACTGGCGTGCGTGTTTCTAAATGATAGATGGCGCTGCTTTTGTTTACGTGGAGACTGAAGACGCATCTAGAATAAGAGCAGTAACACGAGGACTTTGCTATAATTCAAGACTTCGCGAGATATGTCCCTGCATTTTAAATGAGAACACGTGGTTTTGGATAAATTTTAGAGAGGTTCTAGTGTTACTGAACTCACCCCTGCCTTGTTTCCCATCTGCCTTGTTCGTGCCACAGGCAAAGGAAGGCACCCAAGGTGGATATGGTCCCCTGGTGTTCAGTGCAAAAAATCCTTCAACTTGTCAATAGTCATTGTTACTTTGGGTTCATATTGTAAAGTCCCTGCTGGTTGCTACAAATTTTAGTCGCCACCAGTCGCCAGAAATCTGGTGTTCCCCACACACACACCGGGCACACTAACGCTGAATATTTCTGCCAGTGTGATCATCAGTGGTATAAAAAGGTACACATTCACAGTCAATAGAAAATAATTCACGAAAGACAATTTTATTAATGACTCATTCATGACCGACATGAAGTAAACAGAAGTAACGGTCTCGACTTCATATATCACACATCTTTGACTGGTATGCTACAAAACTAGGCTAAACGTTGAGCTCAGTCATTTACCACTTCATTCAGTAAATCTAACGACATAACAGCAGAAATAGCATCGTCATAAAGTTGCTGCAGACAACCTCGAAAAAATTCACCAATCTGTGATTCACTTAACATCACAGGTAAACACTTTCTCAGTGGGTTCTCGTAATGTTTTTTTTCCATTTTGGCACTTCCGAGGGTGAAAGTTTTTTACCTGACTTATCTACTTCATCGAATATGTTCGTCAGAAAGTTCTTAACCTTTGATGAAAATCTTGTTGACCTTTTACCTTTTTTCAATGCCTAACCTATTGCTTCAGCATTCGTCTCATCCACATTATACCAGGCTCTGAGGCTGCCTCAAATGACGCTCCGGTTCTAGCATCTTAAAGCATTTCTGACGACTGTCGTGCGATGTGGTCATACGAGTTCAGTGTGGTTACCCACATCCAAATGAAGACCTAGTTCTGCGACTGTAGCAAAAAATTTCGAGTAACCTTGCTAAGTACAAGGCAACTTTTGTTGAGGCTCTTCATTAGATACGATGCCAACCTTAAGTCTTGGTGTTGAAAATCCGCCATGTCTAGAGATGTTAATTTATTTTAGAGAAATAGGTTTCCCATTTTCTCAGTATTTGTAAGAACTTGCCGTCACCTACATGGAATGATTTCCACACGCGAATTCCTTGGGTGGAATAGTGGGAATTTAGGACTCTCCTTATACCAGGAACTGAGTATTTTGGAAAAGGCTTTGTGGCATTGATTGAACATGCATACACATAACATCCCTTCACAGGGCCACTGGAACGTAGTGCTTCTTTCAACTCCAGAAAGTTTGTGATATTATTACTTTTGGCTACAAAGTACTTTGCATTTTGGTTTGAGTAGAGCGATCTTGCGATCACAGAGAACCTTTCCATTCTGACTTTCACTAAAGTCATATCTCGAAACAGAAATGCCGGTAGAATTTGACAAGGCTGCTACGTTCAAGAGGAGAGGAGCAGAGTGGTAACATCCAGCATTACAGTACCTGACTCTTCCATGACTGGTCCTGTTCAGTCAGAAATTCACCGACTCTGGGTAGTACGAGTCCGTACTCTGGCACAGGCCTTGCTTTGTGAAGTAGTTTTTTGTATCTCAAATGTTCAGTGGTGTCTTTGACATAACTCACTAAAGCACAAAGCTTTTGTGATTTTTTGCAGAATAAACTCTAAAGAAAATATCAATTCTTACTCGTTTAATCTTAAAGGCATTCATTTCCTTTCAAAAGTTCTACAGAGTGTTTAAGTTAACTTGATTATGTAAAAGGGGTGGAAGAATACAAGAGGATTAGACGTACATTTTTTAATAAATCCTCAAGCTTAACCTCAACTGACTCCCTCAGTGGGTAAAGGTCATCGGGTTCAGTTTTGATACTAGCCGCATAATAAACCCGGAAAACATCTTGTTTTCATTTGAAAGAGTTTAGACTTGGTTTCTATAACTATTTAAAGCAGACTTCTTGCCTAAAAGTTTGTTCAAATGGTTTGTAAACTCTGCTCGTCATTTTCAAACTATGAAAAAAGACAGTTTTGCACGACAATTTTCACTAAATTGCAAAGTTGAGGCAAGATTTTTTATTGCTCAGTCATGAAGACTAACTCTTTAAATATATGTTCAAAACGTCACATTAGGCTACAAGGTGTTTTATGGCAGTACGAAGGTCACAAAAATGGCCACTAAAATTAGCCCCAAAAAGTGGTCTGTGGAATATCTCCCTGACTAGCACAAAACTGTTAGATTTTGATAAATGGCACAGAATTATGCACAGTATACGTTGGTTATTTCAGTCACCAAAATATAGCTTATGATCTATTTTGTATGTTACTCATTTTTGTTGTTGAAAACATGCGATTTTTGAGACGGCTAATATGCCCAATTGTGCCAATTTGTGTTAGCATGCTCCAGCGGCGAGATTAGGGGTCACTGAGTGCACAAAATTTGGCATTTGGGTTTTTGTTAGGATACCTACCCATGTACAAAAATAAAGTTGTGTTAAATTTTGACGTATAGACTGATTTTTGAAAATCTACTGGTTTTCATATGGACTGCCTCTTAACATTTGAAATGTCTTGTGACTGGTTTCCATTCCATAGGTTATTGTCCAGGGTTTATGCAAATAACTAATTTTGTCATGTACTACATATTGTGTGGGTATCAGACAAAACTAGAATTTGTATTATTGTGTATTAAATTACAGATTATTTATACCTATGATGTCATGACAGATTTCATTAAATTCATCAGCAAAAATACCAAATTTATCTACTTGTAGTGCCTCCTGTAAGAAAGTTACGAGATGAATTTTTAATAATGGTCCCCTTTATTTTCACGAATTATGCTAATTTATCATGCAACTTGCAAACTGATTTCATTAACCTAATTGACCATTGGGACATAGGTTCAAATATCATGCGAGTTTAACTGTGATGCTTGGTACCGCAGCTACAAGCACAATTAGAATTTTGAGTAATGGCGCCCTTAATATGCATTAGTTATGCAAATCTGCATTAATTGTGCAAATTTATCATGCAAAAATGTGCAAACCGATTTTATTAAACTAACTAACCAAAAGAATATAAGTGCAAAAGTCATGATAGTTCATCTGTGGTGCCTGGTACAGTAGCTATAAGCATAAGAAGAATTCTGAATAATGGCGGGCTTAATTTGCACAAGTTATGCGTATTCACCAAAAAACTTTCACTATTGAATTCGTTGGCCATGGAAACATGGATGAAAGCATCAAATTAACCTGCCTGCAGTGCGTGGTAAGGAAATTATAATTAAAAATAGAATTTTGAATAATGGTGACCATAATTTGCACAAATTATGCAAATTGACAATTTATTCACCAAAACTCTTTCACTATTAAATTCATTGATAATGAAAACATGGGTAAAAACGTCAAAATCATCTGGCTGCAGTGCTTTGTAAGGAAATTATAAGGAAAAATAAAATTTTGCAAAATGGCGACCTTAATTTGCATATTTAAAAAATGCTCACGGGTTGCGAACGGTCATGGTTACTTAACCCCAGGCTACATAAAACAGCAAAAAATATCCGGCAAAACCAGGTTCACGTCCCTGGCTTCCGGACTATTAATTATAAAAAGAATGATGGTCAATTTCGGGATTATTGTTAAAGAGGACAATGAAGTCATCAATTGGGTTTTGTTGCAGTGTAAAAATACTCACAGTTGCAAAATAAGAAAGTGTCTTTAAATATGAATAACCTTTGGAATCACAAAAAACATCAATTGAATTTTCCGAAATACGTTCTAAAATGGACGTTTTCTGGATTAAAGGCAAAATGAAAATTCCGTTTTTTTTGTTTTTGGATAATAGTCCAGTCATTCTACCCGGAAAAATTGCAACAGAAGGTTTTATTGTATAAATCGTATTCTCTCACACCCTTTAGTGTGAGAAAAATGTATACCGGAATTGGAGTGGCGGTTTTTCAAGATTGCCGATAAATTGGCCGCCAGATTTGCAAAAGACCATTATAACTCGAGAGTGGAATGTGTCAGAGTATCAATTCAAAAAGGTTTTTCTATCTTTCGTGGGTCAACAAATGCAATGAAAATAGTCCACCATTTTCCAAGATGGACGCTGAAACTACTTCAAGTCGCAAAATTTTGCACAATAAATTAGTGTGTCGCCTTGCTTCAAGCGTTGTATCATGCTTTTCTGGGTCGAATAATCCATTGAGACACATTTGGTTTGGCTCTAATGATTACTCCCATCATCTTCTAAGATGGCCACCTAATAGTTGCTTCGTGTAAGAACTTCAGATTCCAGAGACATGCCATCTTCACACATTTCATATACTGAGTTTTTTAGTCAGCAAGTCCATCACGATTTTTGTCTGGCTCTGATGATTACGACTACAATTTTCAAGATTGTTTAACGAATAATAACTTATCTGGGAAAAAAACATCATGTTCGCCTGGACTGAAGGATCATTCTGCTGAAAAAGTGTGCTCTATCGAAAATAACTCTCTGCGATTAATTTAGGGATCCTCACCATCTGTGTCAGCTCCAGTTAGTTGTAAATGGTATTGAATACAGCAATAGTTGAGACAGGAGAAAGATTTACAAAGTATGTTTAGCAATTTAAACAATCTATAAGTACATGCACAGCTCCCACTTGCTAAGATAATTTTTAGTCATGTTAAAAGTCTGTCTGAAGCAGTCATTCTCAATCTGTGATCAAATTCATACATAATCATCCAGTATTTACACAACTAATCTCTGTCAACTGATAATGACATGCTGCAGCTTATACCATGGCATTCTCCACATGCAACCGAGCACGACAATCCTAACTTCTTGCAAGTAAATCTATTGGAACTGCAGTTGGTCTTACACGAGCGTCTTTATACTTTCAGCAGATTCTCTGGTGCTGCTGATTGTTCCGTCGTCGTGGGAATGAATGTTCCATCTTCCAGCTGCATACATCCCCTTATACAGCGAGTTTAGGCCCCTGCCAGTACATAAACATGACTACTCTTGCTCTTGACAAAATGTCCTGGCAGCATTGAAGTTACCCACTGAAAAAAGTTGGTGGTAATGATTGTATTTGGACAGGGTCTAGTCTGACACCTCATCTACAAATCGCCTGTATTGCAAGCCGAATTTCCAGAGGCAGTGCCGCCATAAAACATAGACGCAACTCTTACCAGCTTCAAATATGTCTTGCTTCAGCTGCATTGGTCTAGTGAGAACTATAGCGTTTTCGCAGAATTCTCGACGACAGAAATTCGTGAATGGGAGAGCCTTTGCTAATACCGAACAGCTGTACTGCAACCACCAATTACATACGCAAATGGCAAAACTGCGCAAGTTTTGGCACCAAGATACAACTGTAGTTTCAGGATGTCCCGGACTCTCCTCTTGCTTTGGTGCCTCTTGTCAAACTTCATGAACGTTGAAAATTGTTGTAAAGTAGCATGGTAACATAAAAGAACCAACAAGTCTGTATCGGTTGCAATGAGGGTAGTTGGACCGCGTGTTGCGTTCTCTACCGCTGCTTCTACAATTAAAACATCTGCGTCACCTTGAGCTTGTACTACTGTGCAACCAGTATTGCCTAGCAAACTTGACAAGAAGTGAATGAATCATCGTTTGTTTTTGCTCTTTGCCAAAAATGTTCCTTCATTGTCTTGATCACCATGTCACCATTGAAATGAACTTCAGTTCCAACCACCCTACCAAGTCTTTGCAACAACCTTGTCTTTCTTTCTGAATGTGAAGTCTTTCACTCATGACCCCACAGATGTGAATTGCCTCCCCCCCCCCTCTTCTCTGGCATTTTTGGCATTGGCGCGTGTGCCTGCAGTCACACCATTGCCGATGTTCTGTAATGTATCTCTTTAATATGGATATTTGTTGTGGATGAATTCAACAAGCCTGCGGACGTCTTTGTCGTCACGCGACTTTCTTGCCTCAGTACATCCTTTATGCTACTGACTTGTTTCACAACTCAAGTTTGTCACAGTCTGCATGACACCATTTATACTTGAGGCTGCCGGCAAGAAAAGCAACCACAGTGCACTCTGCGTATCTCCCATTTCGCAACTACAAGACACTCCTATGAGTATATATCGCCGTACACAGACGTCATGCCAGCAATAATATCAAACCCGCTCTCAAATCATCATCTAGTAAATCATTGGCCATTGATTGTTCTGACGAACTATTCTCTGCCACTGCGAATTCTCAAGATCTATACTATGATTCAGTCGTGTTTGAATAGACCAGTGGCAGTAAGTCGAAAGCCGAAAGTGAACTCTCGTGAGGGTATTCCACTGTAACCCAAGGTTCAGAAATTGGAAGACACTGGTTGTTCATTGCATGTCCTAGCGTATACAGCACACATCACGAATTTTTGGCCGCCCGGTCGGAAATTGGTCGACGACTAGCCGTCGACCGGTCGGCTAATTTGCCGACCGGTCGGCTAAAAATTAGCCGACCGGCAGCCGCCCGCAGTGCCGACTCATAAGGCGACTCCCCAGCCGACCCTTCAGCCGACCCTTCAGCCGACCGGCCATCAGCCGACCAGCTGGTCGGCTGCTATTTTTAGGCTAGAGTAGCAGTTGCGTAATAGGTTGTCAGGCTGATACCACTTTGCGTGTCGATGCATATTCGTCTTAGCACAGGGTCAAATAAATTAACCTAGTTTTACTGTCTCGGTTACATGAGTTCACGTCGGTTGTGTAATACCACTAATTCGAAGGTTGA
>NMRA01000879.1:100128-111026 GCA_002633005.1 Phoronis australis
GGATTTCGCCTACCGCCCGTTTAAAATACACGGGACGAAATTAGTACAGAACGCGATAGAACGTATTGTAGTGCAAATCTGAAGTTCATTTGCCATAACAGCAATGCTTTTGGGCATTTTTCGAACTAAACGGCTAAAAACTCGAAGACAATAACAGAATACACTCTGCTACCGTATTGGGCAAATGACCAAACGACAAGCTTTTGCCCCACTTCCCGTTACGTCACAGTTTAGTCTCACATAATCTCGCGTTATTGTTATAAACTCGCAAAAGGCCTATTGCCGACCACTCAGTAGACGGCTCCTAGCCGACCGCTGTTGGTCGGCTGCTGGTCGGCTAGACGACCGGTCGACGGCCGGTCGTCGACCAATTTCCGACCGGTCGGCCAAAAATTCGTGATGTGTGCTGTACATGTAGTTGTCATCAGTTGGGATGTCTGAAGAATCTGTCTCCATATTCTGACGAGCCAACATTTGTATACAAGCATTGAATTGCTTCCCCTCTTGGCACGGAATCAGTGTGTTCTGTGTTGCTGACATTCGGCACTCCTGGAATTTCTTTTTTCATTGTTTCCGGATTGGCGTTACTTGATCTGTCAATATTTGGACGTGGGATGTTGGATGCCCTGGCTTTCATGATAGCATTCAGTGTTGAGTCTACCAACATATGCCCCTCGCTGCTCTATCCTAATTTTTTCTCCTATAACATAAGGACTGCACTGTTTGATGCATGCACCGTCTCAAGAACTTCTTGAAGTCCTTTGCCTGACATTTCGGATCCAATACAACCCAGAAAGCTCTCCTCAGTATGAAATCTGTCAAGCGTGGCTAAGAACAAGTGACTGCAGATCACTCTCGTTTGCTTTGCTGCCACTAATTGCCTCTAAAATCTGTTACCTATGTTCATATAAAGCATGCCTATTACAAAATTGTGAGTACTAACTGTTAAGATATCTTTGCTTTTCATCAAATTCAGATGAAATCAACTGCCGAATTCTCAACACATGCCACCAGCAGACGAAATCATTGCTTGGGAAAAACTAATAATATATCCAAGAGCAAAGAAAAAAGACACATCCTGCCCAATTTTATTCAGGGTTTGTGTAATGAACAAGCCAGTAACTCCACCACAAATACATATTTTTCTAACAACTATTTTTGATACCTCAAATGAATATATTTTACAGAAAGATGATTGAGTATGCGAAACTTATTATGAACATTTAACTAAAACATTTTCTGAAAAACACCAACTTTTATGTTATATAATCTAAAATGTGATTAACGTTCCACATTCAGTATCTACATCTTAAGACCACATCCACGAGTGGACCAGGCAAAAAGTGATAAAGGCTATGTCACGGATTTCCTCGATTGTTTGCATGATGGTAGGGGTTGATGCCCCAACCTTCATGCCAACATTATTTTTTTATTGCGTGCGCCACCTTGTGGTTGCTATGGGAACGTGTTGTTTTTCTGCCAATTCCAAGCCTCGTTACAGCTACATTTTGGCACTTTTTGCGAACTTACCTTGAGAACAATAGTGCAAAATGAAACACATCAAGTTTATCACTGAAGTGGGGTGTCTTTCAACTTGCCAGTTATAGAAAATGTCAAGGTTTCAGTTACATCTTAACCGTTTTTGAAGGCTACCAGTTTAGCTAGTTTGTGGTGATTCCAAAATGTTGAAAATTGCCCTACTTCCTGCCTAAATATCTCAGCTGAAGCCAAATTCAAAACAACAAAACTACAACCAGTGTTTAGATTGATGCTAGCTCTACAAAATAAAACCATAAAACGTCTAGGCAATCACCCTTCTACATACCGCTTCGGGCTCTAGAAGTAGGGCACCTCACCAAAATTATGCAACTGGCCAATGTCTGCATAGTGACAAATGTGTGCGAGGATTCAAAATACAGTTTTGAAATCTTAAAATAGGCGATCGAACATATCAAGAGAGCTTTAATTTTATTACTTTACAGAAAATAATGAGAAATACAACAAGGCACGTTGGTTTCCTTTGACCCTGACGATAACGCTGCCAATAGCATGTGCATATATTCTCCTTTTCAAAATGCATTATGGCTGAGTAAAAAATCTCTAAAGTAAGTCAGTTATGTATAAGTCTTCAGTTATACATAACTGGGATCTCGAATTCTGAAAGTTTAATGTGTGAGTCTGATTGAAATTTAGTTTTCTAATATTTCGAAGTCGGTTGATCGTGTCCCGACGCATCTCAATTCAACGAATTTTATAAAAAAAAACAACAATAGGTGTATTGGGCCGTTAGGAGACAACATCATCTCCATACAGTGTATATCACCAAACCCGAACAAATCAGACAGCAAAGTAGTTAGTCATAAAAAGAGATGTATTGAAATGGTATTGGTTAGATGCTTTGAAATGAGGTTAGAAACACTGATCTTATAAGGATAGTCGACTACCGGTGAAATTGGCGTTGTTGAATAACTTTTCTTACGCTTCTCATTCGGAAAAGTCCCCGAACAGCACACGCCCAGATGTGCATATGGATGTCTGAATGTTCTCGCATTATGGATATCAATGTTTTTTAGTTTTCACCGACAACGCATAGAATGATGTATTTGCGGAAGGTTTATAGACATTTTCACACGCAAGATAGCAGAAAAATCAGTTCAGATGTTTTTTGCACCTATCACAGTTTCAGTGGCGGATTCCAGGAGGGGGCCATGCCCCCCTAAAATTCTCCCAGATACCATTTGCCAGTTCGGGGTGCTAATTGGTGACTAGCATATATTATGCGCGCACCCAGGGGGCTCCGTGGGCGAATGCACAATGCATTGGCCTTGAACAAACCCCGTTTACCAGATTTTTTAGTAACAAGGTCCACAAACCCAAAAATTCGAGACCCTTGCATCCCTACATTTTAGGGTGGGCGCGCGGATATGGCGAAATGCTGTGCCCTGCCCCCCAATTCAAAATCCTGGATCCGCCCGAGTTTAGTATGGGTATGCAATGGTGTTTGGTGCTTACTATCAGTCAGACTCCAAAAGTTCAGAAGTCTCGAGACTAATACATGTAGTGTCAGCTACTTCATTGAAAAATCACAAGACAATTCATGTGCAGCAAAACGAAAATAAAACACAAAGTTAACATTCAGACTGCATATAGGTGAACTTGAGTAATCCTGCAAAGAGATTTTGGAACAAAGTTGGGCAATATTTAAAAACTGTTCTGATTTAGATTATTGTTTATTATGTTAGACATAGAGATGCAGCAGAGCAGGTTATACTGTACTTATGTAGCAAAACGATAAGACAGCCAAATATTAAACAAAAATCAAAGTAGTTTAGAGAATAGTAATACTATATTGAGGCTGATATAGGACACAGGCAAATTACAGGCCATAAATCAAGTAAATAGAAAAGAACAAATGTGGTCACATTTACAAAATGCGAGCAAATTAGGAGTACAATGAGACACCTTTAGTCAGCATAGATGACACGTCACGAAATGGAAATAGCATTGTGTCTGACTACTTTTGACATACTGTATTTCAAATGTCTCCGAGTCTTGTATACATGAAATGTGCTGCTGCGGCAATTCCATTGACTCAACAATCTTTTGTCACAGTTCAAATTGAGGGTCTTCCTCAGCGATTCTTTTCATTCCAAAGGCATCAAATTGTGCGAGTTTCCCAGAACGATTGAGTGCTGCTAAACGGGAAAATATTTAATCTGCTGAGGTGAGAGACATTCTTCAGAACATCAATATGACCAGGAGCAATACATTCATGGGAAACATGTAATGCTTTGCTGGCTTTTTGTTTGTAATATCGCTAGCACCTTTCGGCAAATTCATCGATGTCAGTTAGAAGCTGGGTCCTAACAGGGTTGACTCTTCCATCAGATGAAGCAGTGAGAAACTGATTCCACTTATAGATCTTTGGCAAAGTCGTGGGCAGCCAGAATGGTGGTTGGTTCCCCTCGTTTCCATTTGAAAAATTTGCCTGTAAATATTACAATTATATGCAACTTAATCCGTTAACACAAGAAGTATATTTTCCATAAATAGCCTTTCCCCAAAGTGTTTATTTTTATCATTCAAAATAGCTTGGAAAGATGGCCACTCACATATGCATGCTACCCTCATTGTGTGCAAGCACTACTCAAAACAAAAGGTGTCGTCAATTAATCAAAATGTAAGTTCACTACTAAAACCTGGAAAACCATCAATTTTTATATAGCATTGCCACGGCTTCGAAATGCCATAAAGTTAAGACAAGATCCAACACTCTTCATGCCACGATGCTGATTGAGAAAATTTTATGTTTTAGTACATCATTTTCAGGCTAAAAGGAATACAATTGCATCTTCAATATTTTTAGCTAAATGCACCTTTCAAAATTTTCCTCAGTGGTCACTCAAACAACCCGGAGCAACTATAAAAATCCTGTTATGACCTATTTGGAGTACCTAAGATTTCATTACAAGCAGTCTTCCCTCTCAGAGGAATTTTCAAATGTTGACAGTTGTGGTGAAATAACTGGCACAGAACTAAACAGATTGTGCACTTATGAACATAGCTCCTCAAATAAACATACAGTACAGTGTAGTTCAAGGTCTGTTAACGCTATCCATTGACTCACAAGCTCTGGCCCAAACTCGCAAAACATAACTTATGCACCCAAAAATCACAGTGCGTGGAGCCAAATCCACTTTGTCTGAGAGACATGGTTGACACGACAGTAAATACAGAATACATGCAAAGTGCTTTGTCTGCAAATACAAGAACCGTGTTACAGTCCATCAGTAATGTTTCCTAGCAGATGAGTTAGTGAGACCGTCACCAGTTTTTTAGTCAATGCTCAGTTTACAAGCCCACCAGCCCTTTTTTATATTTGAGGCAATTTGCGCAAACCTTGTAGTTACATACTCCTGTAACTATTGACAACTTGTGCAGCAAAACTTCAGAGACGCAAAATTCGCTGAATGCACGGCATTTTTAATTGTCTATGAGGTTTATAAGCAACCACAATACAACTGAAATAAAAATCTACTACAGCTACTGTTTTGTTATCATTAAATGTTGATGCACTTAATCCTGGAACCAAGAATCTCAGAAAAAGGTTTTGTGTAACAACACTCCAATTCACGAACTAACCACTTACTAGTACTCTTTCTGTAGTAAGCTCAATACAAGTGGCTAACTTCTTTGGTAAACGCTTACAATTTCTGCATAGACCTGCAATAGAATTTTATGGAAAGTAGGCATAACAGAACTCCCAATAGAATGCTGCATTTTGAATCCCCAAATGTTTTCCCCAGTCTTGTTCATGAGGTTGAATGATTCAGGTATTAGGGACCTTAACGGTGTTAAAACTTTAGCCATGTTAATTAAATTAGGCCCCATTGCAATGGGGTTCCACTGCATATTTGGAAAATTATGTTGTATCTCTGGTTATACACATAGAGCAATGTGACTAATCAGAAGTGACTACAGGTGAATTAGATGAGAAATTGGTGTCAGCTAGGAGACAAGGGCTCGATTAAATCTTTTGATAATGGACACCAAATTTCCACTTTTTACACATGCGTATTCATAAAATGGAATGTATTTCGACAAATCCTAAATATTGAGATAAAGTGAATATTTTACTTATACAAGTCAGTACTGGAAGAAGTTATTAATATTACTGTAGTACTCGAGTATCGCTTTACTTCATGTAGGGATGTGCCCTTCATGGCGACTGCAGTCAAAATCTAGTTGAGAAAGCAAATATAATAAAGTCGTTATCAACAGGTATAGAGTGTAGAGTATTGATGACCTGCAGCTGCATAACAACTTACCTGACCCAACTGGAATCGATATATTCTGTTCTTCCAGAAATTCTTTGTTGACTGTATTTCCACTTACATTCCAAACTCAAGCTTGGCCTTGGGCTTAGAGCCTTTCTGATGTTGAAGGTGGGCGCATATCTTACTTTCACTGGCCTCCATCTGATTCCATGCTGAGATCGACGATTTTCACAAACTGGGGGGTGTGGGGGGGGCAAACTNAGCCCACTCTGACCCTGGCACGAATCAGCTGCCACTTTCAGTTTCAGCACTGTCACTGAACGGGACTGGGTCGGTGACTTTAACATATTTCAGATGGCTTGCTATGGACTTGCTGCAATCAGTTAGTGCTTCAATTGCTTGCTGCATGGTTTCGAAATTCCTTTGAAGCTCCATAAACCAGATTTGAAGGACTATGCCAACGTACACACTATATTAACTTCCACCACCTCATCAGCCATTTTTCTTCAGTGATATCAGAGACACGTGAAGGGCTCTTCATCAAAATTCTAATTCACAGTAAAAAAAAACAAAGCAAAAAATACTAATTTTATTGAATTTTATTTGCTAAGAAATAAGCCCAATAATTTAATAACCATTTGAACACTTTTAAATCTCAAAACTCAACATTTTCGATGACTAGTAGCTATTGTCACAAGTGCTCACTTTGGCTGAGGTGGCTGCGAACAATTGCTCATTACTATATGAAGACATGTGTTTGCCGGTGGTTTTGATGCCAAATATCTATTCTACTAAGATAGATCAAACCCACGATTAAGTTTCAAAGTGAAAAATTTGGCTTCAGCTGAGATTGACTCATTCAAACCTGGGCTTTCTGCTTGTATGACCCCATGACCGTTTAACCCCCAAAATGTGGAATTTAAGGTGCAACTTGACACTTTTATTTTTCATTTTTATGAAGACAATGCATGATTTTATAAAAAACAGTAGCTATTTCATTTTCTAGTAGCTTCTGTAATTACTTACAATGTCACAAAAACTGTGATTATTGGGGTAAGTTCTGATAGTGGTTTTCAGTGAAAACTGAGGTACCCGACTTTTAAGCTATCTAACGCGATAGAATTTGTTTAAAGTTAGTAATTACCATAAGAAAGTAAACAAAAATGCATAATATGATCCAAATCCGTCTCATAGGGTTTATCACCCCTGCATGGATTTTTGCCTGGTCTGAAGTGTACTGCACTCTTAAAAACAAAAAAATAGAAACAATCAACTCATTAACTCTGACTGTAGATTGACTTCGTATGGCCAAAATCACAATTTTTTTGAGCTTAGCATATGAGTTTGATTTGGTGAGATGTAGAAAATATTCGATTTTTAAAATTTTTTATCCATTATTTCTCCTTTTATGGCATTTTGCAACAACAATTAGGCGCCGAAGTAAACCCGTTTGAATGCATTTCACTAGCATGTACAGCTAGATAATAACAAATGAGTGATACAGTGTACATTTTTAAAGGACTGTGATCGAGTAATATAATGGCATAACTTTCAACTATTTTCAAATTTGCAGGTTTTGATTTGTATGACAAAACGGCTACTTTGCAGGCTTTCACTGAAGCTACATGTAAGTTTGGTCAATTTGGCACTGTGTAGCAGCCATATTGCCCCTTTTCAAAAACTGACATTATAATATTTTGTTTAGTCATTCAATACCTGTACCTTCATGCGAGTCAAACAGCAAGTTACACGGGACGCTTTGGAGCTTTATTTTGCAACGCATTACAATTGACACGTGTGTCTGCCCTTTCCGTCTGTGGAACTGGAAGATGCAAAATATTTAGTAACATTTCACTGACACATAATTCGGAAAGTGGAACACATTAAAGGCAAATCGCAAGCAAAACGGCAAATGACAATAAATGTTACCTTAATGATGTCTTGAGACTCGCACAGTGACTAGAACAGATGGAACCTGCGTGACAATATTTGCCGAGTGTCGGAACATGGCGTATAACCCGGGCACGGTCTCAGCAACCTGAAGGCACTCGGTCATTCATAAACAAAATACACTGTAATTCACAGAACTCATAGCACAATGCGCAGTAGGCGGAACTAACTTCATTCACCTTACCTCTTCATAATCCAAAATAACAAATCTTGCCTCTCCTGTAGTTTTTGCTTACAAGCATTACACCAACTGCACTTCGTCCTATTTGCCATTTATCAGTTGCCTCAACCACCAATAGGTGTCCTCTTGAAACGTGTAGGCCCTAATTAGCCTGAAAAGATGACGTAAAAGGATTGTATTTTGAGAAAAATTAGAGAGCTTTACTAATTATCATTCTCTCAAAACCAAACTGATGATTATTGCATATTACAAAACTTATTTATATAAACTGTGACTGGCATACCTGCTTTGTTTAAATGATGGATGGCGTCGCTGTTTGTTACACGGAGACTATGGACGCTACTACTAGCCGAATCTGCCATACTCGTGTTTGTTATCTACGTTGTAAGAGCAACTGGCATAGGAATGGAGACACCCAAGGGGGTTATGGCCCTCTGTTCAACTCGGTCAACACTCATTGTAATTTAGTATTCACATCGTAATGTCCCCGCAGGCTGCTACGATTCTCCAGACCGGTTACCGGCCACCCCAAATGTTGAATATATCAGAAACTACAAGTACATGTACGATCTTTAACGGAACGAAAAGGCATATATTGAAGGTCAAGAGAATACACTGAATTCATGAAAGACAGTTTTATTAATGACTCAATTCATGACAGACATTAGGTAAACACACTTCAACACAAGTGATTGGTCATCATAGCAAACATACCGAGTGACCGATTATGTGCCGTAGCGGCAAGGGGGGTCAGATGCCGCCGAGCACCTGTCGAAGGAAGGGGGCGCTAAACAGGTGTCGTCTAAGGTGGCACTAGGCATCTGTTGACTGAGGGAATACAAATTATTCACCTACCAATCGGGGATGGGAGGTGCCACTTAGTGGGGTGTAGACGGGGCGCAAAGAGGTGTACGTTACGCCACTGGGCTGATTATATTTTACCTAAACTACACACTACGATTGACTACGATAAAATATGTAATACATGTACATAGCGAGCACTAGCTAAGCAAAGTTGGGTCATTTCACTATGTGACACAGTTGATCTTGTGGCCCTTGTAGTCGAAGGGTTTGGGTGCAGTGCTGTAGTGGGGCGTAGGCGCACGTAGGCGCAGCCATCTACCTTTTGGTATTTAACGAGGCGCCGTCGCACCGTAAGTTACATTCAGTGCTCAAGGTGATACGGTGGATTTTGGGCGCCTACTTACCTCTAATTTTACCATTAGAGGAATGTCCGGGTGGTACAAATTCTGGGCATTTACAAACTGAGCTAATGTCCACCGTGAAATGGCGGCAAGAAGGTCACAAAAAGGCCACTAAAACCAGCCACCAAAAGGTGTCTGTGGATTATCTCCGCTTTCTAGCAAAAAGCTGTTAGATTATGACACGTTACACAGAATTATGCAAATCATATATTGGCTATTCCAGACACCAAAGTAATTTTTTTGTTCTATTTTGTAAGTTACTTATTTTCGTTGCAGAAAAAAAAAATAAATTTTGGGGACGGCTAATATGCCTAATTCTGCCAACTTGTGGTCTCGTGCTCTGGCGGCGAAATTAGAGTGCACGAAATTTTGCATTCGGATTTGTTAAGAAACCTATTCATGAACCAAAAATGAAGTTGCTTTGAATTTTAAGGAGTAGACTGATTTTTGAAAGTCTACTGTTTTTTATATGGACTGCTTCTTAATTAGAATTTTCATCCTATGGTACCAAATCATTAGGTTTATCTGATGTCGGCTTTATAAGCTAATTCATATAATTTCTTTTTGCAGGCATGGAGGAACTTATACTTGCAAGAGATTTGTCTCGGCTCGAAAAAATGGTCAGTGAGTGATCTAAACTATTTAACAATTAAAATTTCCTTTCATCTGAAGTAGTATGGATTGTATATTATTTCTTGACCAAATTATCGTAATCAGTAATTAAGCGCCCATACTTGTAGTTTGTACGCATTTAAACTCACTGTGAGTTGTATGTTACAACAACAGTTGTTCTAGTTGCATATGAAGTGCCAAAAACAGCTTCTTATTTAATTTGAACTTTTCTTATCTAGTAAAAATTTGCTTTTCAAGGCCAAAAATGGAGACACCAAATAACCTGAAAGCTACCAAACCGGGACATTTTCAAAGCAAGGTTAAGGACAAGTTTTCAAATGCGTCTTATTTGTAGGTCCCTGTCTCCTGCGGGGTCAAGGTTTGAGGTCAACGTCACCGACGACCCCCCAATTTTCCAAATTTAGTCCTCTGCCGTGACCTTATTGGTTCTCACCAGAAGTGGCGACTTACGATTTTGGAGCCAGTAAGTAAAAGGCTATCCAACAATGAAAGAAGTTTTGAAATCGGGGTCAAAAATTTTTAGGCGGGAAAAAGTTCTCAAAATGACTTCTTTTATCATTGATCTTGCCGTGTGACCTCATTAATGATCGAATCGAACTCAAACTTGGTAGGCCTTAGTTTTTCGGCATTCCTCGTTGATCTGGTAAAGAATTTTTGTAATTGGAGACAAAAATTTTTTCGGCCACCAAAAACCCCTGGACTATAGGCCTAGGTTTTTTTTGGTGGAAAACCTTTTGTCTTCGATTTTAAAAATTCTTTGTGCATCTAATAGCCCCTTGTCTCCCCCTCTACAAATGTAGGTATCATGCTTTTCTTGGCCTTAGTAAGGGCCCAGGAGTGCCCCAAACTCACATACCCCCTTCACAAGATCAGAAAATTTGTGCCGAGATGAACTACGGTTTTTTGAAGTCATATCTTCATCACCAATAACCTGAAAGCTACCAAACAGGGACATTTTCAAAGCAAGGTTAAGGGCAAGTTTTCAAATGCGTCTTATTTGTTGGTCCCTGTCTCCTGCGGGGTCAAGGTTTAAGGTCAACGTCACAGACTACCCCCCCCCAATTTCCCAACTTTAATCCTCTGCCGTGACCTTATTAGGGCTCACCAGAAGTGGCGACTTACGTTTTTGGACTCAGTAAGTAAAAGGCTATC
>NMRA01000088.1:2858-23522 GCA_002633005.1 Phoronis australis
GAGGTGTAGACGCCAGCGCGGTTCCTAAAGTTTGCGAACATGAGAAGAAAAGAAAGTGACAAAGTGTTCAAGTATTACATTTTGAAGTTAATCGATGACCCGTTACAATAATTTGTTACTGGTATCATAATTCACATTGCTAAACCGCGGTCTCTGAGGCCGTCGTTGCACTCAATGTTATCATCGATCTTAATCTAAAAGGTCGGGGATTCGCGTTTCCTATTAGCACAGGGCGGTAATCACCAATCGTCAAAAGTAGGGGATGGGCGGTTAACCGAGCAGTGGGCGGTTAATTGGAAATCTTCAAAAATAGCAGGGGGGCGGTTAACCGAGCAGTGGGCGGTTAAATCGAAATTCACCTAAAGTAGGGGGTGGGCGGTTAACTGAGCATGGGCGTTAACCCGAACGATTACGGTATATATTTCAGTCAATGCATAGAAGTGCATTCCAGGTGAATTAGCTATAAAACTCTATCAGTTAATAAGGTTTGAGCTGTGACATGTATTTATTTGTATTTCAAACATATTTGTTATAAACTTTGTATTTCAAACATATTTGTTATTAACTCTGTATAAGAACATTAAATTCAGTTAAATAAACAAAGAAAATCCAGATTGTTCTTTTTCCATTTCTCGTTGACACGATGGAACTGGCAAAGCCAATCAAGTGCAGCCTTTCAAAACATGAGAATTGTATCGTAGCCCTTCAAAACATGAGAATCGTATCGTAGCCTTTCAAAACATGAGAATCGTATCGTAGCCCTTTAAAACATGAGAATCGTATCGTAGCCTTTCAAAACATGAGAATCGTATCGTAAAACCAACCTGAGAATAAAGAAGACCTACAATTTTGAACAAAGAAAACTTGATCATGGTGAAAATCTGGGAACAAACAAGAAAATTTAATCATACAGAAATAAGAAACATCTGAAAGCTGTCTAAAAACATCTAATGTTGTTCTGTTAAGATAATTCTAAAAATCTGTGAAGTCCTTTCATGTTTCATTAAATTATTTTTACTATCAATTATTAACCCAAAAAGGCATTTTCCTAATTCCTCAATGATTAATAAATGGCTTAAAACATCAAACAGTAGTTTATAGTCATGTGACTGTGACTTTTTGTGTGAAAAGCATGGTGTTTGCTTCAAACAAGAATTTTTAATAAATCTGAATGGCAGGCTATTTCACATTTGACACATACCATATGTTCTTAGTGTATAAACAATAGTCAAGAAACTGTCACAGGCTAGTGATTTACCCTCAAATAACGACATATTAGCCATTTTTGTCATTTTTTAAGCAATGTCAAAAATCTTCACATCTGATAGACATGTCTCCGTTGAACACATACCACGAGACTAAGTGAACAAAATTTTGAGTGAATCGACCAACGCACTGACAGAAATTGATGTTCAAAACTGCTGGAAGCGTAGAAAACCAAAGGGCCTGACGAAGGCCGATAAATATCCGTCATGTAGTTGAAGTCAACTGAAGTCAGCCAAAACATCCCGCACATGAATGGCACATAAAAATTCTTTTAAAAAAATGTTAAAAGGTACATTATGTACAACGTGGAAAAATGGAAAAAACCATGTGATTGACAATTGCCTTAAATAAAAAATTTCACCCTTTCTGACAAATTTCAGCATCCCAAATGGAAGCCAGGATCTTAATGTTATTGGCAAAATTGCGTATTCAGTCAAATATCTACAAAACAAAACTTTAACATAGTAAAACTATAAATTTTCCGGAATAAGTAAGCCTGAAGAATTACTTTTTATCTAACCGTTATTAATTGCGTCACATAACCATGTTTTTCAAGTAAAATTTACCAACAAAGAAACGGACATTGACAGCAAAACAACTGCATCAATAACACGATCAAATTTTACTTTAAGTAAAGGATCACGATATGATCTCAAAAAATGATGTAACAATTTTTAAAATATTCCATTTTCGTTTTATGCAACTTCTGTAGTTTTTCATGAAAAACATGAAATTCCTACAATTTAATACTCCCCGTGCAAAAGTAGAACATTTTAAAAATGAGTTTTAATAACATTTTGGAAAGCAATGCATAAAATATGGCATCTGAAAATTTTCATAAGAATCCGATCGACCATCTGAGATATGGCGTTCCAAAGTTAGTTGAACATCTTTCTATAGCCTGCATAACCTTAAAGCGAGGAACTGTAATGCTGGTAATCCTTTATTTTATTCTAGCAGATTTTAACCCTTAAAACAACTTTAACACAAAGAAAAGCAATACCACTACCGCATTAATAAAAATGTTACAGGCTTTTAGCTACATATAAATAACTGAAGTCGAAAATGCACATTGTCTGAAAAAAGGACCGCTACGGCAGATCGTGAACTATTTTATGAAGTCTGCCATCACAGCATAACATACCTAGTTTAATACGATTTTTTGAGTTAGGAAGACTTTTTGAAAGAGATGTTTGCAAATAATTTTAAGATTTTAACATTGAAAATATGCAATTTAAGTGCATTAATAGAATTAAAAATATTTTAGCCACAGCTGATCATTTTGGTTACTTAAAACATATGAAAAAACAACTTTATCAATTTTTGAAATTCAACAAATTTGACCAATATAAGTTGCCGACCAACACGTGCATAGAGAATACAAGTACCAAAACAAGCTGTATTAGCTAAATCCTAAATACATTAAATGTTTACTAAATGTGAATTTACATTTTCATCACAGCCATTTACTTGCTTTCTTTAGCCTTTCAAAAGAAATACCACCAATTATCCACTGAGAACTTGAAGAACAATACCATCCGCCATACAAAAAGTAGGTCAAATTGATGACCTATATAACACAAACCAGAGACTGATCAGATTGCCTTGTGAAAACTGTCAATACTGAGCTAACCTTGTTCCCACTAAAAGTGATGGAAGTTGGCAAATGGACACTGGACTGGCTCTTGTTGGACATACCATGGTGACAGGCCATGTCTAAAGGCCAAAAGAAAAAAAAGAAGGCACTTCTTCATGGCATATAGCAGAAAGAGGTCAAACCAATCATCAAGCTAAGGTAATCTACCAGTAACTAATTCCATGGGATGGTGTGAAAAGCAAACTGAGGAAATTAATGTTCTACAGATTAACAACAAAACATATTGCAGCAACAGAAGTGTCATTCACAAAAACCCGTTTTTGTCTGGGATACAGTTAGCGCTTTTGTGATATAGTCCCGTAACATGAGCATGGGGCCGAGCAACTTAGTAATAGTATGCATAAGTACATGACAGGACTATATCACAAAAGTGCTAACTGTATCCTAGAGAAAAACGGGTTTTTTTCTGACTGCTGCCATATACGACAGACCGAACGAACTCCAGCAATTGTTTCTGCATCAGAATTTACATCGCATTATATGGTGTATTGTTGCTTATAAGTCAGCAATTTTGACTTCACCTACTTAAAGTAATGCTTGATGTATCAGAATATCGCCTGAATCTTAACTAAGTCTGGCATATAATGATGACCATATATGGAATTGAAATAGGGGATTAAGCCAATATTGGTAATTATTTTTGTGAAAACAATCGGTAAAAGAATCAAAAAAGTTTACAAGCCAACCACATAAATGTTCTGCTGTTTTTAAGTTAAAAAACTACATCAAACAGCGAATGACGGGGCAGAAATCACAAACACAAAATATTGTCACAGTTACCCAAAATTTGTTTGAATGCCAACCAATAAATGTGTGGTTCCAAATGTACTAGAAAGAGTTGGCTAGCTATTAACAAATCCTAGGCATTGTCACTGTTAGTGTTGTGGTCCTTATAGGGAATGACTCAGGGAATGATCCAATATGACCATATAAGGAGTGAACACAGTGCCAAGGAGACTTCATGCAAACTGGGCTGTGTTCTGTAGACAAATCAAGTTTCTTGTGAGAAAAGCAACATCGTGTGAATTAAAGGTAAGTATTTCGCAACTATAACCTGAAACTATACAAGCCTGGGCTAGCGAAATGGCTACTGCTGAAATGATTGGCTGTCTGGGCTTGAATGTTGCATTACAGGAACAAAATCCACATTTTACGTACTAGAAATGGAGATTTATTGACACATGGTGTGTACTACTACATCTACCCTTGGTTCTTGGGGACAGCACTGTAGTTCAGCATGCGTAAATCTGATCCAATAGGTCGGCATTACTTCATTTCACAGAACTGGATGAGAAAGTCGTTTTTAATATCTGCTAGTCAATAGATAAAACTGGGTTTGGCATCCATTAAGTATCCACAACACAACAGTGGTAATTTGATGCCATGTTGAATGCAAATAATTTCTAAAAAATGCAGTGAAATGGTATTGTTTTAGGCCTCCATCCAAATTTATCTAAGTCAAAGAAGTAAAATATAGGTGGCGCTGAACATTGTCCACCTGTTAAGCACCCTATCATCATACAGTGATATAGCAAATAGTGTTTCTTCGGTGTTAATCGATCAAAAAAGAAAAATGAATTAAGTTCATAAAATTGGATTCATGATATTTTGTACTGTGGTAGGGCTCTATTACATGTATCAAAATCATCAGCAACCCAAGAAAATGACTCAGACTTTGTTGGGATAGGCCAAATCTAAAACACCAAGCAATGATTTAAAAAATGGTGCGTGTATAAATTGCCTGTGATTCGAGTTTCCGGCTCGGTCAGCAGCAATTCAATGTCGGATGAGAGTGGTGATGTTTAATCTTCAAAGTACTTTGGCTATGAATTCAACATTCACAGCTGGGCAGCCCCTTTAAGTCATAGCCTCTTTAAGTCGCCGTGCACTATTCCGAGATCCCTCAACTAAAATTTCGTTAGGTGGAAGGGAATATGCAGCATTACATAACTGCTTGACTTCTTAGCAGGCACTATTTGCTGACATGCGGGCCATTATATTGAATATTCATGACATTCTAAAGAATATTCCTGACTTTATTTTTTCAAAAGGCAGCATCGAACCAGGAAGTGATCTTCAACGTGTTTGGTATTCTCATGACACAGGATAAGTTTCGAAATCTAATTATGTTTGTAAGTCTTACATATTCAATGAAATTGAAGCTTCGTGTCAAAATGTTAATAAGAAATTCTTGCTGTTCATTCGAATTACAGTAACTTAATTTCTGACCAAGATAAAAACAAAATGGAGTCCGATGATGATGATATCCCAGCAGTCGTTATAGACAATGGATCAGGGGTATTCAAGGCAGGATTTGGAGGAGACGAAGCTCCAAGGGTGGTCTTTCCGTCAATTGTGGGACGACAGAGACACCAAGTGAGTTTTCAAATTAATATATTAATTTTTAATTGGAAAAAGGATACAAATTCCAATTAGTCTGCTTACTTTGAACATCGAACACATGTATTTGTTTGAAAGATAATACTACCCTTATGTAATTGCTTATACTACCCTTAAGTTATTTTCTGAAACGGTTTCCCAACAGAAAATGTGAGTTCTTGATTTTTCAGACATGTGTGTTCAACACACGAAAATTAATTTTTGAGCAGATGAAAAGAAAATAAAGATGATGGCATTAAATTAGATGAGGTATATAAATAATATAAAAACCAGGAGTTATTATTACAAATGTTAATGTGCACATATTCAAGGTGTCACCCCCTCGTCAGTGTTTGGCAAAAGATGTCCATCACACCATCCTCCTAACTCATTTTATAATAAAAACATGGACCGATCAGGAGAGCAATATCAGGTTACTGAGAGAGAGCAATGTTGTTCTCTTGAGATCCATATAGTTTGATATGACTGAAGGATTGGTCTAACAAAATATGTTTTGTTATATGACCAAATTCTTCTTTGTTCTTGCATGCCTTGATGTGGTGCTGCTTGCTTTGTTTCCTCTTTTAAGAGCTTATGCTTTCTGTAGCTTGTCGTTGGTCAATCCGCCTGCGGTATGGGTAGTTTGAATAAAAAGTGATATTGCCTACCCTTGCCACATCATAGCAGAATAGAAGTCATCATTTCAGCCAATCATACAGAAGAAGTATCAATACCGTAGTTGAAAAATAACGCATCTTACGCACCAAAACACTCAGTTTTTGCTCAGTCAACCACAAATCTGAAATTTCTGTTTAAAGCAAGTACTAACTGGCACCGGAGACAAAGACAATTACATTGGCGAGGAGGCGCAGTTCAAACGCGACATCCTTAGACTACATTATCCTATGGAACATGGAATCGTCACCAACTGGGATGACATGGAAAAAGTCTGGCAACACGGCTATAACCAGCTGCGTGTCACTCCTGAGGAACAGCCCGTCCTATTGACTGAGGCCACCCTTAACCCCATGGCCAACAGAGAGAAGACAACTCAAATTATGTTCGAAAAGTTCAACACTCCTGCTTTCTATCTTGCCAAGCAAGCTGTAATGTCTCTGTATGCATCTGGGCGGGGCTCCGCAATCATGCTTGAATCTGGCGACGGTGTTTCACACGTGGTACCCCTTTACGAAGGTAAGTGCCCCTTGTTGTACTGATTTTGTAGCTTTCTTAGGAATAGAGGATGACATTATTTTATGTATCTGGGATTTTTAAAGCCACAACACTTGGGAAAGTGTAGCAGGAACACTGTATTCTGACAGGAAACCATTTACAACCTTGGAAAGAGACACTTTAGCAGTTATAGTAAGACTCCCATAAATCGGATCAGGGACTCATCTGGCAGCTGTCATTGGGATAACCACTTATAAAAATGACAGCTTGGAAGGCATATGGCTAATAGAAAAAAAACTCTTTCAAGACAACATGCGTAAACGATGGCTTAACAAAGAATTTTAACATTTCCCATTGATAAATTTTATTGAAACCTACATCTCATTGTTTTGGTTTGAAAGATATTTTGACATGAATTGTGATCACAGACTATAACCATCTATTTTTACCATGAATATCACACTGATGATTGGCAAATGCTGGCAGCCATGTTTTTTTGGGAAATACCTTCCTGTTTTGTGATGTCAGAGTGATCTCATATGGAATCCCCACATATGACGAGTGCCTATCTCGTGACTTTGGACCCCCACTTTACAAATCCTAATTAGTCCCTGAGTCAGATTCAACTGGACTGAGATTTTATCTTGACTTGGGCATGTCCGACTTATGCGAGATTTACAGAAAATAAGTTGCCTATTGGATAATTGATGGTTTGAAAATTGGTAGACATCTTCCGGCCTTCTTTGCTTACAAAATAATTCCCCTTTTTTATTTTAGTACCTCATATTGTAAAGTGTCGAGAGTCTATTTCATACATGTGAAAATTCCAGTAAAACTGCCAGTAACATGTCAACTGTTGGTGAGAGAAAAACAGCTCGGGCTGTGGACGTAGTTTTGCGTCATAGTGCTTAGGACAGAGCACCAAGTACCAAATACATTAGAATTATAGTTGCAGGATATCACAACCTCTTCCAAGGACTTGTGTGCAATAATGACTGGCAAAGCCCCACAAACCATAAATAACACGTATTTCTTGTCACCAGGCTATGTCTCATGCCATGCCATCAATAGAATAGATCTGGGAGGAAGAGACATCACCTGTCACTTGATGAACATTCTGAATGAGCGAGGTCATACGTTCTCTACAACAGGTAAATATTTAACTGCCATCTTGTGGCATGACTACTGCTTTTCCTAAATAGAAACAACAGAAGTAGTGTAATTATGTGTAATTGTTGTTACGAATTAGGATAGGCTTCTTTAAATGATTAGTGTTCACCAAAGCTACAAAATGACAAAAAATGTTGTCGTTGTCAGCCAGATATTCACTGAAATGAAGGCTCTGGTGACTGTACCAATTGAATTCTCTTAAACTACTCTGCCATATATGGAATGGTGTTCAGCCTCGCCAGCACATTGTTAGACAACAACTGCAGGTATTACAAGGTCGATTGAATGCTGATGCTGATCTCCATAAACCATTTTTCTAGTCAATAATAACCATTTACCACAAGCTGACCAGTACGCATCGCCTCCAGCAACAAAATAAACATACTTTCTCATGAACACTTTGTGCAAAATCCAGTGTATTTCTTCTTGCAAATGTAACACTACAGGAGAAAGAGACATAGTGTGCAAAATCCAGTGTATTTCTTCTTGCAAATGTAACACTGCAGGAGAAAGAGACATAGTCCGGGACATCAAAGAGAAACTGTGCTACGTTTCGCTGAACTTTGAGCAGGAAATGGCAACACTGTCTAATTCTTCAAGCCTGGAGAAAAGCTACAAGCTACCAGATGGAAAAATCGTAACCATTGGCAACGAGAGATTCAGAGCACCAGAAGCATTATTCCAGCCTTCTTTTGTTGGTGAGTGTATCGCTTGAAGGGTGTATACTCCTGCTTTGCAAAAACATAAGGTCTAGGGCCTAAACCAATGGACAAGTGTCTAGAACTTGAGAACTCGTAAAATGTAGAGAAAAATTCAGAGAAAGGAGAGCTATCATCAACTTACAGGAACAAACAAACTTCCAAGCTTATTTTTTTCATGCCAGTGCATAAGTTACGCCATTTTACAAAGTAACCTGATTATTGTGTAATTTAGGCATGGACGGCCATGGTATTCACGAGATGGTGTATGACTCCATTATGAAGTGCGACATTGACATTCGAAAGGACCTGTACTGTAACATTGTTGTGTCAGGAGGCAACACTATGTTTCCAGGTGAGGAGAGGTTTTCAGACACTGAATTTGTCGGTTACAGACCACTAAACTTGTCACGATTTAAGTGAAAGTCACTGAAAAGTGCGAAATGAGCACAGGCAAATCTTGTAGAGCCTTACTTTGCAAAATACAGTTTACAGGCTACACTTGCGTTGTGATAAAAGGCATCTCATTTGACTGCGCATTGTAACACGCCATTACCAAAGGTTGAATGTTTTTAAAAGTACGAAACATCTAAGTGAACATAAACGGTAAGTGATTTGCATAGCTGTCAGTTCAGATAAGTTCTAACCAAAGCATTAAATCCACTTAACGCAGATAGCAGCTCCACTAAATGTTTTTGACACAAATAGCAGCTCCACGAAGTGTTTTTGGCAGAGAGCCAGCTTCTTCCCCATTCAGTTGGGCAGCCAATGATATCACATTTGAAGCACCAAATGGCAACCCTACTCCGAATTCCAACTCGGTGAATGTAGGATCTGTCAGTTATTCCCAACTGCAGAAATCAAAAGCTAGGAGTACTTACAGGGACAGCATCAGTTTTTTAGGCAGAAAATGTAGTTTTGGGATTACTGTTGTGTGAGGCATATGTCGAGAAGTACCATACTCGTCTGGGTTACCGCCCGGGGCGATTAAATTGGGAATCTAAAAAAACAGGGGTGGGCGGTAAGCATGGGCCCTTAAAAATGAAAAATGAAAAATTTCGGGGGTGGGCGGTAAGCCGATCATGGGCGTTAACCCGAGCGAGTACGGTAATTAGCTTTTACCGGCTATAAAACTACATGATTTTGCTACAAATTGCCAATTCTGGCCATTTTTCTCTGGTCTTACATAACCATAACCAGACCATTTAGGTGATGACAACTCAATCGAAGATTGAATGCAGTTTGTTTGGAACGACTTTTCTTCTATCACTTATGTTTGTAACAAATCTTTGTTGACCACTTTGAGGCATTTTGACTTCATAAAATTTTTACTAGAGCCGTTTGAACATCGATTTTTACAGTAGCCCATAGGCAGATTTGCATGAAATTTAGCACACTAATTTTACGTCTGGTTTATGATACAGGGAATAATGCCCATCGCAAAATTAAAATTTACCAAGAAAATAGGTTCATTCGTAACAAAAAATGACATCATTAACATAACAAAACTTCTTTTTGGTATAAATGTTCAAGATAAAATTTAAAAAACACTAACAATTTTCTAAATTATCTCTTCGATTCTGTCTGATACAACTTTTTTCATGAAATCCTGAAAGCCATAATTTTTCATAGCACCTGATGCCAAAGTAGATAACTTTAAAAAACAATTCCCTACAACGCTTTGGAAAACAGTGCACCAAGTAAACCATATGAATATTTTTAATCCGACTAGCCCTAAGATATCACATGCCGGATTTAACCAAATTTTGTCATTTTATTAGTCTCACATAACAAACAACAATGGGTGACATAATAGAACAACTTATTGTTGAAATTATTAAACTTCTTGGAGCTTGAAATTGTCATTGCAGGAACTGTCGCGCGTATGCAAAAAGAAATATCGGTCATGGCTCCCAGCAGCGTGAGGGTGAAAATCGTTGCTCCGCCAGAGCGTAAATACTCGGCATGGATTGGTGGATCCATCTTGTCATCTCTGACAAGCTTCTCACAGATTTGGATCAGCAAACAGGAGTACGAGGAGAGTGGACCAAGCATTGTGCACAGGAAGTGTTTCTAATTTGGACGATTTGAGCGCTGGAACAGTGCTTGTTTGACAGACTTGGACTGAAGAAATGCTTTGACTGCAATTGTTTACTTGTTTATTAATCATAATTAATTTTGCTGACAGTAACTTTTACACTCAAAGATAGTAGCTTGTGGGTCATGTCTCCTGTTCCTAAAACTGACGAAGGGCTTGATTGGCAGCATCGAACACAGGAAGTCCTTTGACTGACCCATCTACTCACATCAAGTATCTGTGTCGGATTAGCAGATCTGAGAACAGGAAATTGATGACTCACTTGAACACAAGTTTTTAGAAATCTGCGTAAGACGACGACACTATTGTCACTCAAAACATTGAATGCTTGCAAAGTCATCATAATTTTGAAGACTGCAGTCCTGTAGTCCACAAGAGACCAATATCAATGTATTGTCTTTATCAATTATAACTAAGAAAATATGACAAGTTAGCTCTCTACATATTTAGAAATCTAAAAATCAATTGAACAATTCTTGTTGTCAGCTATAGTGTTAGAAGAGAATACGTCTTGCCATGCAACTATGCTTGACATTACGGTTAGTGAAAATAATGATACCTGATTATCTTGGACATAACAATTTCCACTTTAATTGCTGTTCCCCTAGTGTGTACTTACTATCCACAGAACAATAAAAACTGATGTAAAGGAACCAAAAATGGGCCAGCATCTTGGTTCTACACTCACTCCCATTGAGCAAACACGAATCACCGATACCAACTGTCCAGTAGGGAGTAAGACATGTTTCCTCAATGGAAGTGAATGCAGAACCCAGATGCACGCCATTTGTTGGGCCGTTGAAATCAGTTCCTGTTGCTCCATGGATATTAAGTACATATCAGGGAAACAGCAATTAACACAGAATGCTTTTAGTAATGCATAGATGTACGTTCTAGTTGAAAAAGCTATAAACTCTGTCAGTCAAAGGTTTGTGCTGTGGTTGCTGTGATATGTATTTATTTGTATTTCAAACTCATTTGTCATTAACTTTATATAAGAAGATTTGAGGTCAGTTAAGAAATGAAATTCACCGTTCGTTTTACAGAAGGGGCATAGCACGCGTAGCCCATATGTAAATACATGCAGGAAACTGAATCCAAAAAAAGTGTTATGCTCTCTTGGTACAAAATTGCTGTACTTGAATAACTTCACTTTGTTGGGTATTCTTGTAAAGTTGTGTCATTTTATTTTTGCCTGTGTATAAGACAAGAAAAGTCTAAAAATATAGCTGTCATTTTAATTATTAGTTTCTTACATCTCTTGGCCGTCTGCTTCACTGTTGCGGGTGAACGACCTTCAAAGATACAGAGAGGTCGAGAGAACTTTGTTGAAAATTATTAAATCATGAACATTATCGTGTGTTCAACAAATTTTGTCAACAGGAGGGGCTGCTACCAACTTATTCCGAAAGTGCGAATATTGAACTTTTGAAAAAACCCAGGACAGTTTCCTTAAACAAAAATGTCACCTTTTCTGAAAAGTTTCAGTGACCCAAATGGAAAACAGCATCTCAAATCAAGGAACTTCCAGGTAATCCTTCATTTCACTTCAGGATTGCACTAGTTGGCTTTAGCAGATGGAGTCATTTTAACAAATTTTAACTTAAACACAGAAAAAAGCTATATAGTGTTAGTAAAAATGATGAAGGTTTTCAGCTAAATATTAATATGTGAAGTTGAAAATGCACATAGCAGGAAATGATCGATACGAGAGTTCATGAACTATTTATGAAGCCTGCCATCACAGCATAATATACATAGTTCAGGGAATAAAATACCGTACTCGTCCGGATTACGGCCCATGCTCGGCTTACCGCCCACCCCCCGAAAATTTCAATTTCTCATTTTTAAGCGCCCATGCTCAGATTACCGCACACCCCGTGCTTTTTTAGATTCCCAATTTAAGCGCCCTGGGCGGAAACTTGGACGAGTACGGTAATTACCCATGGGCGACCTGATTGTGTTTGTGGACCTAGCTTTATTCCTTATGCTATGTTACGGCGCCACATTCATTCTACCATAACTAGTTTCGTATAGAAGACTTTTTAAGACAGCTAAAATGTTTGCAAATAACTTCAAGTCTTTAATGTGAAAATGAATAATTTAATTGCATTTGTAGAGTTAAAAATATTTTAGTCACAACAGATAATTTTTTATTATCAAAAATAATGAAAAAATACAACTTTATCGATTTTTGAAAAAATCAATTAACAAATTCGACCATTTACATTTCCGACCACTAAATACCACCTTATTCATGCAGTCGTCATTTTAAAAGTGAACCTCTTTTTAGGTTTTAAAAACAATGCATTTGAGACATAGATATAACAAATCATTTTTTAAACCTAAAAAGAGGCTCACTATGGAAATGGCGACTGCATGAATAATTAAGGTCTTTACACAATACAAGTACCAAAACAAGCTGTATTAGCTAAATCCTATGAAAATATATGAAACGTTTGTTTCCTAAATAAATATAGCAATGTGGAATTATAATGCCAAAATATCCATTTGCTTGCTTTCTTTAGTGTTTCAAAAGAAATACCAACAAATACCCATTGACAACTTGGAAGAATAGCAAGAAGCTTGCACAACTCCACACAATATTGACCATACAAAAGTAGGTCAAATTAATGACCTATTTAACAAAATCCAGAGACTGGTGGGATTGCCCTGTGAAAAGTGCACGTATATCCTAAGAGTTATGGAAACAGGTAAAGGGACATTGGACTGGCTTTCATTGGACATAACATGGTGACAGGCCATGTCTTAGGCCAAAAGAAGAAATACAAGAAGGTACTAAACAAGATTGGAACCAATCTTCACAACACAGCAGAATGAGGTCAAACCCACTGAGGTAATGGGATGGTGTGAAAGTAACCTAAGGAAATTAATTACTACACGATAGCACCAAAACATAGTTACAGCAAGGTAAATGTCATTTCTAAAAACCTGTTTTTGTCTAGGATACAGTTTCCGCTTTTGTAACATGGGGCAACTTTGTGTACTGTTTTAGTCACGCCTGACCTACAGACCAAATGAAGTACAGCGAATATGTTTCTGCACCAGGATTTTACCATCATTACATGGTGTATTCTAGCTTGAAGTCAGCAATTTTGACTTTACCTAATTATGGATTTACGTATCTGAATATCGCTTGAATCGTAACAAAGTGTGGCACATAATGACGACCAGAAATGGAATTGAAATGAACGAATAAGCCTACTGGTATTTACTTTTGTGAAAACAATCAATGAAAGCACATCACGAGAATGTGCTGCTTGTTTTCAAATTTGAAATACAATATCAAATAGCAAACGACGGGGCCGAATTCACTAACACAAAGTATTGTCACTCAGAATCTGTTTAGGAATGTATAGAACAATAAATGTGAGGATCCATGCAACTCTGCTATGAAGTCGACTAGCTAATAACAATTCCTAGGCATGAAGATTAGAAGATTATTCTGCCATGTTACTGTCAGTATTGGTTCTTACAGGGAATGAATCAGGGATTGATGATCCAAAACGACCATTTAAGGAGTGAACACTGTGTGGGGGAGACTTCATGGAAACTGGGATATGTTCTGTAGAGAAATCAAGTTTCTTGTGAGAAAAGCGCGGATATCGCGTGAATGAAAGGTATTTCGGGACTAAAGTTGAAACCGTACTAGGCTATAGGCTAGCAAAATGGCAACTGCTGAAATGGTTGGCTGCTAGGATGGAATTTTGCAATATAGGAGAAAATTCGCATTATTCCATGATACCAGAAGTGGAGATTTATTGCTGCAAATGATTTGCACTAATGCATGTACCCTTGCTTCCTGGTAAACACTGTAGTTCAGTTTGCGCTAATCTGATACAATAGGAGGATCACTTTGTTTCACGGAACTAGATGAGAAAGTTGTTTTAAATATCTGTCAATAGGTAAAACCATGTTTTCTGTTATCCTTTTAAGTATCCCACAGCACAACAGTGGTAATTTGATGGCATGTTGAATGCAAATAATTTCGAAAAAATGCAGTGAAATCCCATTGTTTTAAACCTCATCCAAATTTATCCAAATCAAAGGAGAATACTCCAGGCGGCACTGAAAATTGTCCACATATTAAGCACTCTATAATCATCCAGTGATAACAAATAGCATTTCCTCAGTGTTAATCTACCAATTAACAAAGAAAAATGAATTAAGCCATGTAAGTTCATCAAACTGGATTCATGATATTTCTTACTGTGATAAGGCTGTACATACATCGAAATCATCAGCAACCCAAGAAAGTGACTCGGACTTTGTTGGGGTTGGCAACTCTAAAACAGCGATTTAGAAAATGGTGCGTGTATGCATTGCCAGTGGTTCGAGTTACTGGCTCGTTCAGCCGCAATTCAATATTGGATGAGAGTGGTGATTTTTGAACTACAAAGTACTTAGGCTACGAATTCAACATTCACAGCTGATCAGCCCCTTTAAGTCGGCGTGCACTATTTCGATATACAGCATTACAAAGTGCTTGACTTCTTAGTTGTCACTATTTGTTGACAGACGGGCCATTATATCGAATATTCATGACATACTAAAGAATATTCGACTGATATTTGTTCAAAAGGCAGCATCAAACCAGAAAGTGGTCTTCCGAGATCTGTACAATGTCAATGTGTTTAATATCCTCATGCCATAGGATAAATTTTGATATCTAATTATGTTTGTAAGTCTTCTTATGCATTTTGCCGAGTATTGTTACTTTAAACAGATGTTATGATTCTCTTGAGAAAGCTACATGTTGGACATAAAACACTATGCAATTGAAGCTTAATGTCAAAATGTTAATTGAATATCCTTGGTGTTCATTCGAATAACACAGTGACCTAATTCCTGCCCTAGATAAAACAAAATGGAATTCGATGATGACGATATCGAGGCACTCGTTATAGACAACGGATCAGGGGTATTCAAGGCAGGATTCTCAGGAGACGATGCCCCAAGGGTGGTCTTTCCTTCAATTGTGGGACGACAGAGTCACCAAGTGAGTTTTCAAATCAATACATTAATTTTTATTTGGTAAGAAGATACAAATTCCAATTAATCATGTCTTTGACTGAAAGTTAATATTGGTACGGAAATTAAATTTTTGAACAGAAAAAGTAAAGGTGTTTCAACCATAGCTGTAGTTGGTCAGTTCGTCTACTGTATGGGTGGCTTGAATAAAAAGTGATATTGCCTAGCCTGGCCACCTCACCCCAGAATGGAAGTCGTCATTTCAGCCAATCATATGAAAGAAGTATCAGTACCATAGCTGTGAAATAATACATCTTACATATCTAAGACATCTTACATACCAAAACAGTCAGTTTTTGCTCAGTCAACCACAAATCTGAGCTCTCTGTTTAAAGCAGGCATTGACTGGCGTCGGAGACAAAGACAGTTACATTGGCAATGAGGCACAGTTTAAACGAGACATCCTTACACTGAATTATCCTATGGAACATGGAATCGTCACCAACTGGGATGACATGGAGAAAATCTGGCAACATGGCTATAACCAGCTGCATGTCGCCCCTGAGGAGCACCCCGTCCTATTGACTGAAGCCACGCTTAACCCCATGGCCAACAGAGAGAAAACAACTCAAATTATGTTTGAGAAGTTTAATACCCCCGCCTTCTTTGTCGCCGTTCAAGCTGTAATGTCTCAGTATGCATGTGGGCGGGTCTCCTCAATCGTGCTTGAATCTGGCGACGGTGTTTCACACGTGGTACCCCTTTACGAAGGTAAGTGCCCCTTGTTGTACTGATGTTGTAGCTTTCTTAGAGGGTGAAATTTATGTATCTGGGATTTTTAAAACCGTAGAACAATTGGGATAGTGTAGCAGGAACACTGTATTCTGACCGTAAACCATTTACAACCTTAGAAAGAGACTACTTAACAGTTATAGTAAGACTCCCATAAATCGGATCAGGGACTCATCTGGCAGCCGTCACTGGGACAACCACTTTCAAAAATGACAGCTTGGAAGGCAATAGAAAAAAACCTCTTTCAAGACAACATCTGCGTAAACGATGGGTAAACAAAGGATTTTAAAATTTCTTACTGATAAATGTTATTGAAACCTACATTTCGTTATTTCAGTTCTACATAAATTGAAATCACAGACTATTACCGTACCACGAATGCCATATTGACTGTTGGCAATTGCTGGCAGCCATGTTTTTGGGGAAATAGCTTCCTGTCCTGTGATGTCAGGGTGACCTCACATGGAATACCCGCATATGGCGAGTGTCAATCCCATGATTTGTACCCCCACTTTTCAAATCCTAGATGAGTCCCTGGGAAGGATTCAGCGGGACTGAGATTTTGTCAAAGACAAAAATCTGACTTGCGCATGTTCGACTTATGGTAGTTTTACTGAGACTAAGTTGTTGGTTTCAAAATTGAAAGACCACTTGATAACCTTCTTTCCTTACATATAACTTCCTTCTTAATTTTAGTACCTCACATTGTAAAGTGTCAAGAGTCTATTACATACATGTGATAATTAAAAAAAAATGCCAGCAACATGTCAACTGTACGTGAGAGAAAAACAGTCTGGGTTGCGGACGAGGAACTGATGCATAGGACAGAGCACTGAGTACCAGATATCACAAACTCTTCCAAAGTTTTGTGTACAAAAATGACTGATAAAGCTCCAGAAACCAATAATAATATGTATTTCTTGTCTCCAGGCTATGTCTCATTCCATGCCATTAATAGAATAGATCTGGGAGGAAGAGACATCACCTGTCACTTGATGAACATTCTGAATGAGCGAGGTTATACGTTCTCTACAACAGGTAAATATTTAACTGCCATCTTGTGGCATGACTACTGCTTTTCCTAAATAGAAACAACAGAAGTAGTGTAATTGTGTGTAATTGTTGTTACGAATTAGGATAGACTTCTTTAAATGATTAGTGTTCACCAAAGCTACAAAATGACAAAAAATGCNAAATTGAAATCACAGACTATTACCGTACCACGAATGCCATATTGACTGTTGGCAATTGCTGGCAGCCATGTTTTTGGGGAAATAGCTTCCTGTCCTGTGATGTCAGGGTGACCTCACATGGAATACCCGCATATGGCGAGTGTCAATCCCATGATTTGTACCCCCACTTTTCAAATCCTAGATGAGTCCCTGGGAAGGATTCAGCGGGACTGAGATTTTGTCAAAGACAAAAATCTGACTTGCGCATGTTCGACTTATGGTAGTTTTACTGAGACTAAGTTGTTGGTTTCAAAATCTAAAGACCACTTGATAACCTTCTTTCCTTACATATAACTTCCTTCTTAATTTTAGTACCTCGCATTGTAAAGTGTCAAGAGTCTATTACATACATGTGATAATTAAAAAAAAAATGCCAGCAACATGTCAACTGTAGGTGAGAGAAAAACAGTCTGGGTTGCGGACGAGGAACTGATGCATAGGACAGAGCACTGAGTACCAGATATCACAAACTCTTCCAAAGTTTTGTGTGCAAAAATGACTGATAAAGCTCTACAAACCAATAATAATATGTATTTCTTGTCTCCAGGCTATGTCTCATTCCATGCCATTAATAGAATAGATCTGGGAGGAAGAGACATCACCTGTCACTTGATGAACATTCTCAATGAGCGAGGTTATACGTTCTCTACAACAGGTAAACATTTAACTGCCATCTTGTGGCATGACTACTGCTTTTCCTAAAAAGAAACAACAGAAGTAGTGTAATTGTGTGTAATTGTTGTTACGAATTAGGATAGACTTCTTTAAATGATTAGTATTCACCAAAGCTACAAAATGACAAAAAATGTTGTCGTTGTCAGCCAGATATTCACTGAAATCAAGGCTCTGGTGACTGTACCAATTGAATTCTCTTAAACTACTCTGCCATATATGGAATGGTGTTCAGCCTCGCCAGCACATTGTTAGACAACAACTGCAGGTATTACAAGGTCGATTGAATGCTGATGCTGATCTCCATAAACCATTTTTCTAGTCAATAATAACCATTTACCACAAGCTGACCAGTACGCATCGCCTCCAGCAACAAAATAAACATACTTTCTCATGAACACTTTGTGCAAAATCCAGTGTATTTCTTCTTGCAAATGTAACACTACAGGAGAAAGAGACATAGTGTGCAAAATCCAGTGTATTTCTTCTTGCAAATGTAACACTGCAGGAGAAAGAGACATAGTCCGGGACATCAAAGAGAAACTGTGCTACGTTTCGCTGAACTTTGAGCAGGAAATGGCAACACTGTCTAATTCTTCAAGCCTGGAGAAAAGCTACAAGCTACCAGATGGAAAAATCGTAACCATTGGCAACGAGAGATTCAGAGCACCAGAAGCATTATTCCAGCCTTCTTTTGTTGGTGAGTGTATCGCTTGAAGGGTGTATACTCCTGCTTTGCAAAAACATAAGGTCTAGGGCCTAAACCAATGGACAAGTGTCTAGAACTTGAGAACTCGTAAAATGTAGAGAAAAATTCAGAGAAAGGAGAGCTATCATCAACTTACAGGAACAAACAAACTTCCAAGCTTATTTTTTTCATGCCAGTGCATAAGTTACGCCATTTTACAAAGTAACCTGATTATTGTGTAATTTAGGCATGGACGGCCATGGTATTCACGAGATGGTGTATGACTCCATTATGAAGTGCGACATTGACATTCGAAAGGACCTGTACTGTAACATTGTTGTGTCAGGAGGCAACACTATGTTTCCAGGTGAGGAGAGGTTTTCAGACACTGAATTTGTCGGTTACAGACCACTAAACTTGTCACGATTTAAGTGAAAGTCACTGAAAAGTGCGAAATGAGCACAGGCAAATCTTGTAGAGCCTTACTTTGCAAAATACAGTTTACAGGCTACACTTGCGTTGTGATAAAAGGCATCTCATTTGACTGCGCATTGTAACACGCCATTACCAAAGGTTGAATGTTTTTAAAAGTATGAAACATTTAAGTGAACATAAACGGTAAGTGATTTGCATAGCTGTCAGTTCAGATAAGTTCTAACCAAAGCATTAAATCTACTTAACGCAGATAGCAGCTCCACTAAGTGTTTTTGACACAAATAGCAGCTCCACGAAGTGTTTTTGGCAGAGAGCCAGCTTCTTCCCCATTCAGTTGGGCAGCCAATGATATCACATTTGAAGCACCAAATGGCAACCCTACTCCGAATTCCAACTCGGTGAATGTAGGATCTGTCAGTTATTCCCAACTGCAGAAATCAAAAGCTAGGACTACTTACAGGGACAGCATCAGTTTTTAGGCAGAAAATGTATTTTTGGGATTACTGTTGTGTGAGGCATATGTTGAGAAGTACCATACTCGTCTGGGTTATCACCCGGGGCGATTAAATTAGGAATCTACAAAAACAGGGGTGGGCGGTAAGCATGGGCCCTTAAAAATGAAAAATTAAAAATTTCGGGGGTGGGCGGTAAGCCGATCATGGGCATTAACCCGAGCGAGTACGGTAATTAGCTTTTACCGGCTATAAAACTACCGTAATTGTTCGGGTTAACGCCCATGCTCAGTTAACCGCCATCCCCGACTTTAGGTGGATTTTCGATTTAACCGCCCACTGCTCAGTTAAGCGCCCCCCTGCGATTTTTTAAGATTTCCAGTTAAGCGCCCACCTCTCGGTTAAGCGCCCATCCCCGAATTTTAAAGAATGAAGATTTAGCGCCTATTGCTAAGGAAACGCGCGATTCCCCGACTTTTAGAAAAAGATTGATCACAATGAGTGCAACGACGCCGGGACTCCGAGACGGTGGTTTAGCAATCTGAATTACAATACAGGTAACGAGTTATTGTCTTGGGTCATGAACTCACTTCCAAATATATTACTTGAACCTTTTTGTCACTTTATTTTCTTCCCTTGTTTGCAAAGTTTAAGAACGCCGCCGGCGTCAAAACCTCCGCTTTCAGCGACTTTGTCTGCCGCGTTGAGTTTCCGTCTGCAGTGCACTAGATGAAGCATATATTCGAAAAAATCAGGCCACAGAAATGTGACAATGGTTTTGCCAACCCTCCAAATTCTATTAAGGTGGGAAGCTCTCGTATTTTGAACAAATCTCATAACTCACGAAAAGATGTCAAATTCTCAATATTTTGATGAATATAACTGCCGGGTTATAGAGGATGTGGGGCGACCGAAGGGACAGTACAAGTGCCTTACTGGGTTACCGATTTCGTTGCTGCC
>NMRA01000088.1:25410-56480 GCA_002633005.1 Phoronis australis
AAGTTTCAGTGACCCAAATGGAAAACAGCATCTCAAATCAAGGAACTTCCAGGTAATCCTTCATTTCACTTCAGGATTGCACTAGTTGGCTTTAGCGGATGGAGTCATTTTAACAAATTTTAACTTAAACACAGAAAAAAGCTATATAGTGTTAGTAAAAATGATGAAGGTTTTCAGCTAAATATTAATATGTGAAGTTGAAAATGCACATAGCAGGAAATGATCGATACGAGAGTTCATGAACTATTTATGAAGCCTGCCATCACAGCATAATATACATAGTTCAGGGAATAAAATACCGTACTCGTCCGGATTACGGCCTATGCTCGGCTTACTGCCCACCCCCCGAAAATTTCAATTTCTCATTTTTAAGCGCCCAATGCCGCCCATGCTCAGATTACCGCACACCCCGTGCTTTTTTAGATTCCCAATTTAAGCGCCCTGGGCGGAAACTTGGACGAGTACGGTAATTACCCATGGGCGACCTGATTGTGTTTGTGGACCTAGCTTTATTCCTTACACTATGTTACGGCGCCACATTCATTCTACCATAACTAGTTTCGTATAGAAGACTTTTTAAGACAGCTAAAATGTTTGCAAATAACTTCAAGTGAAAATGAATAATTTAATTGCATTTGTAGAGTTAAAAATATTTTAGTCACAACAGATAATTTTTGATTATTAAAAATAATAAAAAAATACAACTTTATCGATTTTTGAAAAAATCAATTAACGAATTTGACCATTTACATTTCCGACCACTAAATACCACCTTATTCATGCAGTTGTCATTTTAAAAGTGAACTTCTTTTTAGGGTTTAAAAACAAAGCATTTGAGACATAAATATAACAAGGCATTTTTTAAACCTAAAAAGAGACTTACTATGTGGAAATGGCGACTGCATGAATAAGATCTTTACACAATACATGTACCAAAACAAGCTGTATTAGCAAAATCCTATGAAAATACATCAAGTGGTTCCTAAATAAATATAGCAATGTGGAATTATAATGCCAAAATATCCATTTACTTGCTTTCTTTAGTGTTTCAAAATAAATGCCAACAAACACCCATTGACAACTAGGAAGAATAGCAAGAAGCTTGCACAACTCCATACAAAAGTAGGTCAAATTAATGACCTATTTAACAAAATCCAGAGACTGGTGGGATTGCCCTGTGAAAACTGTCAGTGCATGTATGTCCTTAAGAGCTATGGAAACAGGTAAAGGGACATTGAACTGGCTTTCATTGGACATAACATGGTGACAGGCCACGTCTTAAGGCCAAAAGAAGAAATACAAGAAGGTACTAAACAAGATTGGAACTAATCTTCATGACACAGCAGAATGAGGTCAAACCCACTGAGGTAATGGGATGGTGTGAAAGTAACCTAAGGAAATTAATTACTACACGATAGCACCAAAACATATTTACAGCAAGGTAAATGTCATTTCTAAAAACCTGTTTTTGTCTAGGATACAGTTTGCGCTTTTGTAACATGGGGCAACTTTGTGTACTGTTCCTAATTTTAGTCAGGCCTGACCTATTACAGACCAAATGAAGTACAGCGAATGTTTCTGCACCAGGATTTTAACATCATTACACGGTGTATTCTAGCTTGAAGTCAGCAATTTTGACTTTACCTAATTATGGATTTACGTATCTGAATATCACTTGAATCGTAGCAAAGTCTGGCACATAATGACGACCAGATATGGAGTTGAAATGAACGAATAAGCCTACTGGTATTTACTTTAATTTGTGAAAACAATCAATGAAAGCACACGATGTTCTGCTTGTTTTTAAATTTGAAATACAATATCAAATAGCAAACCATGGGGCCGAATTCACTAACACAAAGTATTGTCACTCAGAATTTGTTTAGGAATGTATAGAACAATAAATGTGAGGACCCATGCAACTCTGCTACGAAGTCGACTAGCTAATAACAATTCCTAGGCATGAAGATTAGAAGATTATTCTACCATGTTACTGTCAGTATTGGTTCTTACAGGGAATGAATCAGGGATTGATGATCCAAAACGACCATTTAAGGAGCGAACACAGTGTGGGGGAGACTTCATGGAAACTGGGATAAGTTCTGTAAAGAAATCAAGTTTCTTGTGAGAAAAGCGCGAATATCGCGTGAATGAAAGGTATTTCGGGACTTAAGTCGAAACCATACTAGGCTATGCTAGCCAAATGGCAACTGCTGAAATGGTTGGCTGTGTAGGCTGGAATTTTGCAATATGGGAGAAAATTCGCATATTCCATGATACCAGAAGTGGAGATTTATTGCTGCAAATGATTTGCACTAATGCATGTACCCTTGCTTCCTGGTAAACACTGTAGTTCAGTTTGCGCTAATCTGATATGATAGGAGGATTACTTTGCTTCACGGAACTGGATGAGAAAGTTGTTTTAAATATCTGTCAATAGGTAAAACCATGTTTTTTGTTATCCTTTTAAGTATCCCACAGCACAACAGTGGTAATTTGATGGCATGTTGAATGCAAATAATTTCGAAAAAATGCAGTGAAAGCCCATTGTTTTAAACCTCATCCAAATTTATCCAAATCAAAGAAGATTCCAGGTGGCACTGAAAATTGTCCCCCAAATAAGAACTCTATCATCATCCAGTGATATAACAAATAGCATTTCCGAACCAGAAAGTGGTCTTCAGGGATCTGTACAGTGTCAATATGTTTGGTATTCTCATGCCATAGGATAAATTTTGATATCTAATTATGTTTGTAAGTCTTCTAATGCATTTTGCTGAGTATTGTTACTCCAAACAGATGTTCATTCTCTTGAGAAAACTACATGTTGGGCATAAAACACTATGCAATTGAAGCTTAATATCAAAATGTTAATTGGACATCCTTGCTGTTCATTCGAATTACTCAGTGACTTAATTCCTGCCCTAGATAAAACAAAATGGAGGCCGATGATGACGATATCGAGGCACTCGTTATAGACAACGGATCAGGGGTATTCAAGGCAGGATTCTCAGGAGACGATGTCCCAAGGGTGGTCTTTCCTTCAATTGTGGGACGACAGAGTCACCAAGTGAGTTTTCAAATCAATACATTAATTTTTATTTGGTAAGAAGATACAAATTCCAATTAATCATGTCTTTGACTGAAAGTTAATATTGGTACGGAAATTAAATTTTTGAACAGAAAAAGTAAAGGTGTTTCAACCATAGCTGTAGTTGGTCAGTTCGTCTACTGTATGGGTGGCTTGAATAAAAAGTGATATTGCCTAGCCTGGCCACCTCACCCCAGAATGGAAGTCGTCATTTCAGCCAATCATATGAAAGAAGTATCAGTACCATAGCTGTGAAATAATACATCTTACACATCTAATAAATCTTACACACCAAAAAGTCAGTTTTTGCTCAGTCAATCACAAATCTGAGCTCTCTGTTTAAAGCAGGCACTGACTGGCGTCGGAGACAAAGACAGTTACATTGGCAATGAGGCACAGTTTAAACGAGACATCCTTACACTGAATTATCCTATGGAACATGGAATCGTCACCAACTGGGATGACATGGAGAAAATCTGGCGACACGGCTATAACCAGCTGCGTGTCGCCCCTGAGGAGCACCCCGTCCTATTGACTGAAGCCACGCTTAACCCCATGGCCAACAGAGAGAAAACAACTCAAATTATGTTTGAGAAGTTTAATACCCCTGCCTTCTTTGTCGCCGTTCAAGCTGTAATGTCTCAGTATGCATGTGGGCGGGTCTCCTCAATCGTGCTTGAATCTGGCGACGGTGTTTCACTCGTGGTACCCCTTTATGAAGGTAAGTGCCCCTTGTTGTACTGATTTTGTAGCTTTCTTAGAGGGCGACATTTATGTATCTGGGATTTTTAAAGCCACAACACTTGGGAAAGTGTAGCAGGAACACTGTATTCTGACAGGAAACCATTTACAACCTTAGAAAGAGACAACTTAATAGTTATAGTAAGACTCCCATAAATCGGATCAGGGACTCATCTGGCAGCCGTCACTGGGACAACCACTTTCAAAAATGACAGCTTGGAAGGCAATAGAGAAAAACCTCTTTCAAGACAACATCTGCGTAAACGATGGGTAAACAAAGGATTTTAAAATTTCTTACTGATAAATGTTATTGAAACCTACATTTCGTTATTTCAGTTCTACATCAATTGAAATCACAGACTATTACCGTCTCTTTTTACCACGAATGTCATATTGACTGTTGGCAATTGCTGGCAGCCATGTTTTTGGGGAAATAGCTTCCTGTCCTGTGACGTCAGGGTGATCTCACATGGAATACCCGCATATGGCGAGTGTCAATCCCGTGATTTGTACCCCCACTTTTCAAATCCTAGATGAGTCCCTGGGAAGGATTCAACGGGACTGAGATTTTGTCTAGGACAAACATCTGACTTGCGCATGTTCGACTTATGGTAGTTTTACTGAGACTAAGTTGTTGGTTTCAAAATCTAAAGACCACTTGATAACCTTCTTTCCTTACAAAATAACTTCCTTCTTCATTTTAGTACCTCACATTGTAAAGTGTCAAGAGTCTATTACATACATATGATAATTAAAAAAAACTGTCAAGAGTCTATTACATACATGTGATAATTAAAAAAAACTGCCAGTAACATGTCAACTGTAGGTGAGAGAAAAACAGTCTGGGTTGCGGACGAGGAACTGATGCATAGGACAGAGCACTGAGTACCAGATATCACAAACTCTTCCAAAGTTTTGTGTGCAAAAATGACTGACAAAGGTCCACAAACCAATAATAATAAGTATTTCTTGTCACCAGGCCATGTCACATTCCATGCCATCAATAGAATCGATCTGGGAGGAAGAGACATCACCTGTCACTTGATGAACATTCTGAATGAGCGAGGTTATACATTCTCAACAACAGGTAAAGAGTTAACTACCACCTGGCATGACAACTGCATCTTTTCTTTAATAGAAACACCGTAAGTAGCGTAATTGTTATTACAAGTTGGGATAGACTTCTTCACGTGATTAGCGTTGACCAAAGCTATTAAATTTAAAAACCTGTCGTCGTTATTTGCCAGATATTTGCTGAAATCAAGGCCAACGATTTCACCAAATAAAGTCTGTTAAATACTGACATTTATGGAAGGGTGTTAAGCTTTTGCTGACCAGTACACATCACCTGCAGCACACTTTCTTATGAACACTTTGTGCAAAACCCAGTTTATGTCTACTTGCAAATGTAACACTGCAGGAGAAAGAGACATAGTCCGGGACATCAAAGAGAAACTGTGCTACATTGCGCTGGACTTTGAGCAGGAAATGGCAACGGTGTCTAACTCTTCGAGTGTAGAAAAAAGCTACGAGCTACCAGACGGAAAAGTCGTTACCATTGGCAACGAGAGATTCAGAGCACCTGAAGCATTATTTCAGCCTTCTTTTGTTGGTGAGTGTATCCTAAGAAGGGTATATACTCCTGCTTTGCAAAAACAGAAGGTCTAGCGTCTAAACCAATAGACAAGTGTCTAGAACTTGGGAACTTGTAAAATGTAAAGAGAAAAATTCAGAGGGACAGTTATCAACAACTTACAGAAACAAACTCCCTTGCTTATTTTTCACATCATTGCATAAGTTACGCCATTTACAAAGTGACATGATTATTGCGTAATTTAGGTATGGACGGCCATGGTATTCACGAGACGGTGTACGACTCCATTATGAAGTGCGACATTGACATTCGAAAGGACCTGTTCTGTAACATTGTTGTGTCAGGAGGCAACACTATGTATCCAGGTGAGGACAGGTCTTTTCAGACACTGAATTTGTCGGTTATGGACCACTAAACTTGTCATGATCAAAGTGAAAGTCAATGAAAAGTGTGAAATGGGTATAAACGAATCTTGTAGTGCCTGACTTTGCAAGATACAGTGTATTCTTGTTCCAATCAAAGCATTAAATCCACACCACAGATAACAGCTCCACCAAGTGCTTTTGGCACAGAGCTAGCTTGTTCCCCATTCAGTTGGGCAGACCATCATATCATTTTTTGAGCACAAAATGGCAACACTACTACAAATTCCTACTCAATGAGTGTAAGATCTATCAGTTATTCCCAACCGCACTAGGACTACTTATAGGGACAGCATCAGTTTTATAGGCAGAAAATCTGTTTTTGGCATTATTTTTGTGTGAGACATATGTTGGGAAGTAATTAGCTTTGACCAGAGCTATAAAACAACAAAATCCGTTAAGTTTTTATGATTTTGCTACAAATTGCCAATTCTGGCCATTGTCTGCCAGACATTTTCTGAAACCAATTAATTTCAAGGTTGTGGAAGACCTCATCAACAAGTATGTACATTTAACAAACTATCTAGAAAAGTTTAAATTTTAACTCAGTAAAAGTATATATTTTCTGGAAGTAGAAAGACCGGGTAATTTGATTTTAGGCTTTTCAGCAAACTGTTATTAATGGGGTCACCTGACCATGTCTTTTTAGTGAAATGAAAAAGAAAGGTACATTGATAGCAAAACAAGGGTATCAATGACACGATCAAATTTTATTTGATATAAATGTTCAAGGTAAGATATCAAAAACGCTCTTACATTTTTCAAAAATATTTTTTTGTTTTCACTTTATCGATTTTAAAGATTTTTCATAAAAATCATAAAAGTACTCTTTTTATAACTCCTCACGCAAAAGTGGAACATTGTTAAAACAATTCCTAATAGCGTATTTGAGAATAGTGCATAAATCAATGTATCCGAAGCTTTCATAATAATCCAATCGGCCGTTTCTTAGATATGGCAGTCGGAAGTTTGCCAAATTTGACCATTTTTTCTGGTCCTAAATAACCTTAACCAGGCCACTAGGTGACGACACATCAATCGAAGATTGAATGCAATTGCTATCAGTTATGTGACAAATCTTTGTAGGCCATTGTCAAGCATTTTGACATTCTAAAATTTTTCTAGAGTCGTTTAAGCATCGATTTTTCCAATAGTGCAATGGAAGATTTGCATGAAATTTTGCCCACTAATTTTAAGTGTGGTTTATGAGAAAGGGAATAATGACCATCTCAAAATTTAAATATAAAAAGAAAACATAGGTTCACATGAAACAAAACAACATAAAAAAATCTGAGCAAATTCTTTTCGTGAAAAGGTTCAAAATAAAATTAAAAAAAAAAACACTAGCAGTTTTCTAAATTATCCTTTCTGTCTGAAACAACCTTGTCATGAAATCTTGATAGCCACAATTTTCCACAGCTTTCATGCCACAGTAGATAACTTTAAAAACAATTCCCGGCAATGTTTTGGAGCACAGTGGATAATGTAAACTATATGAATTTTTTTAAAACCGACCAGCCCTTTCTGAGATATCACGTACCAAATTTAAGCAAATTTGGGCATTTTTCTTGGGTCTCACATAACGAACATTAATGAGTGAGATAATAGAACAATTTAATGTTGAAATTAGTTAACTTCTTGGAGCTTGAACTGGTCATTGCAGGAATTGGCGAGCGTATGCAAAAAGAGATATCAGTCATGGCTCCCAGCAGTGCGAAGGTGAAAATCATAGACCGGCCAGAGCGTAAATACTCGGCATGGATTGGTGGATCCGTCTTGTCATCTCTGGCAAGCTTCTCACAGATTTGGATCAGCAAACAGGAATATGAGGAGATTGGACCAAGCATTGTGCACAGGAAGTGTTTCTAATTGGATGATTTGAGCGCTGGAAAAGTGCTTGATGGACAGACTTGGACTTTAGAAATGATTTGACAGCAATGAATATTGTTTACTTGTTTATTAATCATAATTAATTTTGCTGACAGTAAATTTTACGCTCAAAGATTGTTACTCGTGGGTCATGTCTTATGTTCCTAAAACTGACGAAGGAATGATTGGCAACGTCAAATACAGGAAGTCCTTTGACTGACCAATTTACTCACATCAACTATCTGTGCTTGATTGGCAGATTTGAGAACAGGAAATTGGTGACTCACTAGAATACAAGTTTTTAGAGATCTTTGCAAGACTAAGACACCATTCTCACTCAAAACAATAAATAGATGCAGGGAACAAAATTTTGAAGACTGCAGTCCTATAGACCACAACAGACCAATATCAATGTCTTGTCGTCACCAATTGTAACTAAGAAAATATGACTGGATGGTCAAGCTCTAGATATATTTAGAAATCTAAAAATCAATTTAATAAGTTATTGTAATCAGCTATAGTGTTAGAAGTGTAAAAGTCTTGCCAAGCGACCGTTCTTGATGTTACAGTTAGTGAAAATAATGATACCTGGTTATCTTGGACATACATTTTTGTGTTAATTGCTATTCCCCTGGTGTGTACTTACTATCCAAAGAACAACAGAAAGTGGTGTAAAGGACCCAACAAAAGGCCAGCATGTTGGCTCTGCATTCACGTCCACTGAACAAACATGAATAATCTATACCAACTGTCTAATTGGGAGCAAGACATCACTTTCCTTAATAGATGTGAATGCGGAACCAAGATGGATGCCATTTGTTGGGCCGATGACATCATATCCTGTTGGTCCATGTATAGTAAATACACGCCGGGGAAAAGCAGTTAACACAGAAAAATGTATTTTCAAAGGAACCTGGGATCTCTATTATGCTAAACATAACATCGAAAATGCTTGCGTTACTCTTTAACATGTAGCATTACTCCAGTTGACACAGTACCGGATGGCCAGTAAACCTCCCATGCACTAGCGTCCCAGTCAGAAGGACCTGAAAGATCTACTCACATTTCAGAAACCAATACTAAGAACCAGGTCAATGAGCCTGATGATTACAGCATATCTATTAGTAATGCGTAGATGTACATTCAAGTTGAAAAAAGCTATAAACCTGTCAGTCAAAGGTTTGTGTTGTGGTTGCTGTGATATGTATTTATTTGTAGTTCAAACACATTTGTCATTAACTTTGTACAAAAAGATTTGAGATCAGTTAAGAAATCAAATTAAACTGTTTGTTTTCCAGTAGAGGCATAGCACACATAGCCTATATATAAATACAAACAGTAAACTGAATCCAAAAAAGTACTGCTCTCTTGGTACAAAATCGCTGCACTTGAATGATTTTGCTTCGTCAGGTATTCTTGTAATCTTGTCATTTTATTTTTGCCTGCGTATGAGTCTCGAAATACTGCTGTCATTTTAATCATTAGTTTCTTACGTCTCTTGGCTGTCTGCTTCACTGTTGCGCAGTGAACGACCATCACAGACATAGAGAGGTCGAGAGAACTTTGTTGAAAATTATTAATCACGAACATTGTCACAAATTTTGTCAACACGAGGGGCTGCTACCAACTTATTCTGAAAGTGCGAATATTGAACTTTTGGGGAAACCCAGGATTATTTTCTTAAATAAAATTTTCACCTTTTCTGACAAGTGATTTTCAGTGGCCCAAATGGAAAACAGCATCTCAAATCAAGGAACTTGCCTGTAATCCTTCATTTCACTTCAGGATTGCACTAGTTGTCTTGAGCACATAGAGTCATTTAAACAAATTTTAACTTAAACACACAGAAAAGCAATAAAAGTATTAATAAAAATGATAACGGTTTTTAGCTAAATATTAACATGTGAAGTTGAAAATGCACATTTAACCCGAACGTTTAAGGTACTACTTTTAACTCTTTAACTTTGGTAACATAATTTAATTAGTGTTTTTGACTTAAAAAAATTTAGACATAGCTGATAATTTAAACTGCAAAAAAAATAAAAAATACAATTTCATTTATTTTTGAAATTCACTTAACTTGCGGATAATATGTGACTACTATTTATAGTAATGGATAACATGAATTAAATAAGGCCAATATCTACAAATTTGATGTAAGTTACTGACAACACCAAACAGAACATGTACACATACGAAAACAAATTTAATTGTTTAAATCCTGTGTAAATACATTAAAAGTTTACTATAAGAATGAATATATTATATAACATTAAAACTTTCCATTTACTTGCTTTATTCAGCCTTTCAAAAGAAATGTCAAAAATTATCCATTAAACTGAGGGCTTGAACAATAGCCAGAGGCTTTACAAATGTACACAAGCCACACAAAAAGTAGGTCAAATTGATGACCTATTTAACACACTCCACAGACTGTAAGGATTTGTCTTGAGAAAACTGTCAATGCAGGGAAAGCCTCGTACCACAAAAAGCCATGGAAAAAGGTAAATGAACACCGAACTGGCTCTTATAGGACATAACATGATGACAGGCCATGTCTTAAGGCCAAAAGAAAAATATAGGAAGGTGTTGGACAAGATTAGAACTTCTTCATGACATAGCACTAAAGAGGTCAAGTCCAACATCAAGCTAACAAAGGTAATCTAACTAATTCCATGGGATGGTGTAAAAGTAACCCAAGGAAATGAATTACTACAGATTAACACTAAAACATATTTACAGAAACAGTTGTGCCATTTATAGTCAGAACAGTTTAAAAATCTGTTTTTGTCTGGGATACATTTTGAGCTTTTAAACTTAGTGTATACGTTGGTAGGATAAGCTACACAGCATAATTACATTCTAGCTTGAAGTCAGCTATTTTGATTTCACCTCATTATGTCTTTAACTATGAGAATGTCGCCTGTACTTAACAAAGACTGACAGATCAATTGGAATTGTAATGGACAATTAAGGTTGTGTTATATTTGTAAAAAAATAACCGATGAAAGCATGTGAAAAAAGTTTACACGTCAACCACAAATGGCCTGCTTGCTTTTATAAATTTAAGACTTCATCAAACAGCAAATGATGGGACAGAAATCACACACAGAAAATACCCGTATTATTACCTATTTGTTTAAATAGAAATTCAGAACAATGAATGGTTTTAAGGGCATAAGGCAACTGGGTGGTGGACGCAACTGTGCTAGACAAAGAGTTTGTCTAAAGCTGTAATTAACAAATCCTAGGCATGAAGATATCAAAAGGTTACTGCTATGTGTTGGCCCTAATACGGAATGATCTTAAACGACCGTATATGGAGTGAACACAATGTTGGGGACACTTCACGGATACTCAGTGGTGTGTTCCGAAGAACTATACTTGTGAGAATTGCGACATCGCATGAACGAAAGGTGAGTATTTCACGACAAAACTTAAAACCATACAAGCGTAGGCTGCCGAAATGGCAACTGCTGAAATGTTTGGCTGCCAGGGCTTGTGGAATATTGAAATATAGTAGAAAATTCATGGTTTCCATACTAGAAGTGGAGATATATTGCCACAAATGTCTACGGCACGTACCCTTGGTTCAAGGGAAAGCACTGCAGTTCAGTTCACAAGAGTCTGATCCAATACAAAGCACTCAACATACGATACAACTACTCAGATATATGAGAAAGAGCTATGTGCCAATTCTGAGATAGACAAATCACAGTTTTTTCATTCATGAACATTTTTGTAATTTGGCCTCGAATCAGAGGAGTAGGCTGTAGGTGGCGCTGAACATTGTCCACAAAGCACTCTATCATCATCGCTTGACAAAAAAACAACATTTGCTCAGTGTTGACTAAAAAACAAAAAAATGGATTATACCAGTTCATAAATTGGATTTATAGTGTATCTTAATGTGATAAGGCTGCATGTATTTATACCAACAAGAACACCGAAATCAAAAGCAACTCGGGAAACCGACTCGGACTTTGTTGGGGTTAGCCAACTGTAACATAGCATATTGCATGTACGCATTGTCTGTGATTCGAATTGCCGGCTCATTCAGCAACAACTCAATAACGGATGAGTCAAGCAGCCCCTTTAGGTCTACACCATTTTGGTGTCCACAAACTGAACTTTGGAAGAGAATAACCAGCATTAAAGAATAGCTCAACTTCGTTCTTAGCACTATTTGCTAAAAGATGGCCCATCGCAATGAATATTCGTGACCTTGTAAAGAATATTCCAGAAGAATATTTGTAAGTTTTTTTACACATTCTACCATGAATTTTTACTTTGAACAGACGTTCAGTCTATTGATGAAGCTTCTACGTTTAGAAGGCTTTATTTCTGTTTCTGTTGACAAAGGACGTTATTACATCCGAAAATTTCAGTTGATCCATACTTGTTGTTTTATTTACCTATTTATATTCTAGAAGGATATGAAATGCAATAAAATTGAAGCATCGTGTCAAAATGTTTATTGGAAACTCTCGCTGTTCATTCGAATTACACAGTGACTTTATTCCTGGCCTAGATAAAACAAAATGGAGTCTGATGATGACGATATCGTGGCACTGGTTATAGACAACGGATCAGGGATATTCAAGGCAGGATTCTCAGGAGACGATGCCCCAAGGGTGGTCTTTCCGTCAATTGTGGGACGACAGAGACACCAAGTGAGTTTTTTAATAAGATATTATTAAAACGATACAAATTCCAATTAATCTGCTCACTTAGAACATCAAACGCATGCCTTCGATTGAAAAACAACTCTACCCCTTAAGTATTTCCCTATACTACCCTTACATTATTACCTGAAACGGTTTCCGAACTAAGTTAATTGATTTTTCCGAATTATTCGTGTTTAACATTATAAAAATTAACTTTTGAACACACAAGAAGAAAGTAAAGATGATATCAACATAGTAAATTAAGCAAATAAATAATGTTAACAAACCAGAGGACTCGGTGACATATTATAATTTCCATACATTCCAGGTGTCACCCGTGGTCAGTGCTTGACATATGATGTCCACCACACCATCAGTCAATCTCATTTTACAATGAAAATATGGACCGACTGATCCCGAGAGCAATATCGCTCTGTCCTGAGGGAGAGCAATGTTGTTCCACCCCAGGTTCATGTAGCTTGATATGCCCAAAGCATTGGTCTACTTACATTTGTTTTATTATATGACCACAAAATGTTTCTTTCCTCTGATTTTTTTCGTTTTTTATTAAATTGCCATTTTCTCCATGGTTTTTGTGTATTACTACCGTCTGCTCCTGTCATTTCCACATTCAGCAGTTTATGGTTTCTGAAGCCTGTCATTGGTCAGTTTGTCTGTCATACAAGAGGTTTGAGTAATAAAACGATGGCAACAATACACCATCATGGAAGTCATTTCACTCAATCATAAGAAGTATCAAAGTTGTGAAATAATACATTCTACAAACTCAAGAGTCAGTTTTTGCTCAATCACAACTGTACAATCTCTGTTTAAGCAACTATTGGCCACAGTTGGAGACAAAGACAGTTGCATTGGCAATGAGGCACAGTTTAAACGCGACATCCTTACACTGAATTATCCTATGGAACATGGAATTGTCACCAACTGGGATGACATGGAGAAAATCTGGCAACACGGCTATAACCAGCTGCGTGTCGCCCCTGAGGAGCACCCCGTCCTATTGACTGAGGCAACGCTAAACCCCATGGCTAACAGAGAGAAGACAACTCAAATTATGTTTGAAAAGTTCACCATTCCTGCCTTCTACCTGGCCATGCAGGCTGCATTGTCATTGTATGCATCAGGGCGGACCACTGCAACCATGCTTGAATCCGGCGACGGTGTTTCGCACGTAGTACCTGTTTATGAAGGTACGCACCATTTTTTGTGTGTGACTAGTTTGGTAGTTCTGTTAGTGGGGGAATTTATGTATCTTGGGACCTAAGCCAGAGAATACCTTGGGTGATGCCTCAGTAATGCGGTATTACAGCAAGACTCCGCATCAGTTGGTTCCAACCGGACAAAGATTTTATCTGAGGCCAAATCCGATTTAGTTTAAGGGCCGAATGCATGAACTGGAGCAATCGTACCTCTGAACATTTTCCAAGTTAAGTAAAAATTTCGAATTCTGCATGCCTGACTTATGCGAGTTTTACTTACACTAAGTTATCTACGCTTACAAAATAACTCCTTCTTCATTTAAAATCCTTATACTATCTAAGTGTTCAGCGTCTGATATATGTAAAAATTTCTGTAAAACCGTCAGTAACATGTTAACTGTAGGTAATAGAAAAACAGTCCGGGTTGTCAGAAAGGAATTGTGTTACGATGCATTGGACAGTGAAGAGAGCACCAATTACATTTTCAGTATCTAACAGTATAGTTGTAGGATATCACAACCTATTCCAATGACTAGTGTGGAATAATGACTGGAAAAGCTCCACAAACCAATATTAATATGTATTTCTTGTCTCCAGGCTATGTCTCATTCCATGCCATTAATAGAATAGATCTGGGAGGAAGAGACATCACCTGTCACTTGATGAACATTCTGAATGAGCGAGGTTATACGTTCTCTACAACAGGTAAACAGTTAACTGTTGCCTGACATGACAACTGCATCCTTTCTTTAATAGCAACAACAGAAATTGTAGTGTAATTGTATGTAATTGTTATTACAAACTGGGATAGACTTCTTCACGTGATTAGCAAAAAGCTATGAATTTTAAAAACCTATCGTCGTTATCTGCCAGATATTTGCTGAAATCAAGGCCAACGATTTCACCAAATAAATTCTCTTAAAGTATTCTGATATTTAGGGAGTGCCATTTAGCTTCGCCATCAGAGTGTTAGCCTGCAATCACAGGGATTAGAACTTGGATTCCATGCTAAGACTGATCTCAGGAAACCATGTTTCTCATTCATAATGACCATACTTACGAACACAAACTCACCAGCATGCATCGCCTCTACCAACAAAGTAACCCACTTACTTATCAATACTTTGTGCAAAACCCAGTGTATTTCTACTTGCAAATGTAACACTGCAGGAGAAAGAGACATAGTCCGGGGCATCAAAGAGGAACTGTGCTACGTTGCACTGGACTTTGAGCAGGAGATGACTATATCCGTTAGCTCGTCAACTGTCGAAAAAAGCTATGAGCTACCAGATGGCCAAGTCGTAACTATTGGTAACGAGAGATTCAGAGCACCAGAAGCATTATTCCAGCCTTCCTTTGCCGGTGAGTGTATCTTTGGAATGGTATGTATATACTCCTCCTTTGCCAAAACAGAAAGTCTAGTGTCTAAACCAATAGGCAACTGTCTAGAACTCTAAAATGTAGAGAAAAATTCAGAGAGAGAGCTATCATCAACACACATGAACAAACAAACTCCTTAGCTTACTTTTCGCACCAATGCATAACTTAACATACACCATTTAACAGAGTGACCTGATTATTGCATAATTTAGGTATGGATGGCCATGGTATTCATGAGATGGTGTATGACTCCATTATGAAGTGCGACATTGACTGTCGAAAGGACCTGTTCTATAAAATCATTCTGTCAGGAGGCAACACTATGTATCCAGGTGAGAGATATATTTCAGAGATGTGATGTGTTGGTTACGTACCACTATTATTTCTAAATATGTAACATGTGAATACATTCACATATTTGTTGAAATTATATCTTCAGTTTAAATTTCATTGCTGACCATGGGTCTGTTTTCATGTGACGGCTGATTAGGACTTATAAATGACAACATAACCACAAACTTTGACCGCATGTTTTTAGGGGCCATTGGGAGGTGCTGCAGTAGTCGAATCTGTCGAAAATCAAATGGTGGTGGTGAATTGTCATCATATACCTATGTGTCAACTTTCATTGAAATCCGTCAATCGGTTGCCTAGATATCATCCAGAAACGCTCTTCCCAAAAATGGACTGTAGGAGGCACTGCAGTGGTCAAATCTGCCAGAAAATCAAATGCTGCCGGTGCTTTGTCATCATATTCCTCGGTATTTTAAGTTTCACTAAAATCTTTCTACTGATTTTCTAGATATCCGGAAACGGTTTTCTGCCGAACAACACTTGAAAAGTCCATTGTCCAGAACAAAATAGCTACTAGATGTTTCAGTGGTCGAATCGGTAACCAAAAATTTAATGGTGCTAAGGCCTTGATATCACATACCTCTGTGTCCAGTTTCAAAACGAATGTTTCAAACCACGGATTTAGATCTTTCAGTCATCCATAATTCAAAAATATATACTTTAATTATGGATTGAAAATGTACAATTAAAAAGTTGTATGATGAGATGGGAAAGAATTTAACGAAGATTGCCAGTTGTCTTAATGGTCAGAACAATTAAGTGTTCATCAGCATACATATCACTTGTATTGCAGGCATAGCTAACCGCATGCACAGAGAGATTTTGTCCTTGATTCCGAGTACTATGAAAATGCAGGTCAATGCACCCCCTGAGCGCAGATGCTCTGCGTGGATTGGTGGATCCATCCTGTCATCTCTGACTAGCTTCTCACAGATGTGGATCAGTAAACAGGAGTATGATGAGAGTGGACCCTGCATTGTGCACAGGAAGTGTTTCTGATTGGACCATTTGAGCACTGGAAGAGCACCTGATTGGCAAACTTGAATGTGGGAAATGCTGCCACACAGTTTGATTGACTGAGGTGATCCCTTGAAGGGACTGATTAGAAAGCTTTAAAACAGGAAGCGCTTTTGATTGGCAGATTTTAGAATAAAAATCTGTGACGTTTCACATATTACTTAAAAATCACCATTTACCATTTGGACAAATTTGAAAATTATCATAAGGACTGACAATAAACACAATGGCACAAAGTATTTCCCATTGGTGGATACAAGGTCAGAAATTCGTTTGATTTTGACATACTTGAACACAAGTCAACTCTCCGAGATGAAGGGACCATCGGTTTAAGCCGTGGTTGTTGGTAACCATCGATACCAAGATGATGCAAGGCAAAATAAGACTAACGATTATTGGCCGGAATGGAAATCCGCTGCATTGATCGGTAGCTTGTATGGATTCAGGCATTACCGACCACCATTTCAAAGACATGGGTTACTAAATAAAAGTTTGAGTGGAGTGGACTAAAAAGAGAGCACAAAAACTGATTGGTTAATTCCAAACAGATAATGTCTCAGATGGGTAAATATTTCTGGTCACTTCCACAACAGGAAGTGTATCCGATTGGCTGATCTCGGCAGACAAGTATGCAAGTTATTCCACATACCTTCTAGAGCCCAAATTTGCTTCTGACAGCCGGCGAACAGTCTGCGACTAGAGACATCTGGTAGATCATCTAAGAAGTATGCGACTACAGGCTTTTTCTTAAATTGATCCAGCACCTAAAACAAGAAGCACAGAAATGAGTCAAAATTTAGACCAAAATTTAGATGCTAGTGAAAGTTTCTAAGCATAACCTGACAATGACATCTGTTTGATATGTTTATTTTTCTCACATCCAGTTCTTAAGCTTTAAAATTAGAGAATGGTTGAGCAACTGTAAGTGAGACTTGGGCTATGAATTGATAGAGGATGCAATGTAACACACAGCAAGTTAGAGTGGTTTGGAGAATTCTACACAGCAGTTTTCTCAGTTAAAAAGATTTTAATTGAATATGTTACATGCTTTAATGTATGAAGAGCTGATGTTTGGGTTTGAACAAATAAGGAAGTATAAAAGGTGAACAAAAACTTTCCACATCGAAAATAAAAAAATCAAAGCAAAACTTTTTTTCAATAAAATCACTGAATTTGGTTCCAATGCCATATTTTTACAAAATGTTCAGATTAGAAGATTACACGTCCCACATTTTCACACACAACTGCAAAAGGTGAACGAGGTGCGAAGGTTTGACGACCTGTTGGTCAGCAGAACAACACTTACGGAAGGTTTAACAACACTAGGTGTCTGTTGTTGCATCATGGCTGCGTGGCCGTTGCGGGGGCTGGTGACACCAAGTGTTCCGCTGCCCCCTCTTTGTCCATCTCTGAACACAAGTGATGAATCGCCATCTGTAAAGTATAAATCAAAGCTCTCAACTAGAGTGACTATTATGTTGGGACACATTATGTAATTCACTTGACCTTTTAGTGGAAAGCGAAAATCGATGCGTGCAGAGCCCCGAGCTTAGAATTGTGGGATACGAGTCCTATAATCAATAATCAAGGAACTGTCACAAAGATGATCGCCTGCTCGGTAATTGGGCAGACAGTTGATATTGGATAGATGCTACCTGTTTTCTCTTATCGATGATAAACTTGTGAGTACTCGAAATACTAATCAGTGATCTCTACAGAGTGTAAATCTACATCATTCTGATGGCGGTGCCGCTATCCCACAATCCTTTGCACATATGACGTTTGTCATTATCTATGAAACGGTCAGTGTCTAGTCTTTTGATCATGAGTTAATCAGAAGCAATCGTTCATTTGCTCAAGTATTAAGTGAAGTCGACACTTCCAATTTCCAGAACAGAATTCATCGGAGGTATATTTTGGTGTATTCTACCATCTCAAACTTGTTTTGTCTTAGGGCTGTTCCAGTAAAATCTGTGTGGGAGGGGGGGGGGACGGCAGTAGAAACAAAAATTCATGGGTGGTGGTCTTCAGAAAAAAACTCAAATTATGGGTGGTCGATCCCCTAAGAAGTGATGCATTAAAAATGGGTGGTATTTTTTGACCTGTTAATGTTGACAGGTTGGTTACTTCTGCTGTCCAAACTCAAAAAAAATGCAATTTATTGGCATATATCCTAACTTATCCCAATACAAAAAAGCCCATATTGCCAGTGAACAGAGTGCAATATGTTCACTAAGCCATCAATCAAGTCATGGGCAACTTGATTTGAGTCAAATGTTTGTCTGCAGTCCTATTGAATTGAAAAGTTATGCAACACTAAACTGGTGTTAACACAAATAAGAAAATTGATGATTTTTAAATAAAAAGTATGAGGAGTTAGATAAACAAGTTCCAATATTCACTTGACACAGAAGTAGAAAAGAGTTCGTGGAGACAGTTTGAGATTCATAGATCCTTATAATTGAAAAAATGTTCGTTGAAATAATAGGCACATGGTGAACAGAGACACCTGGTGGCTGCCAAAAGTATTGCTCACAGGCTACTTTAGTTTTTGACAATATTGGACAAGACAACTAGTTCTTATCTGTCAATCATCTAAGTTCTTAACAGGTCCTCCTGGAGGCGATTTGTTTGCAAGTGTTGGATTTTATGTTTCAACCCATTAAAAATAATTAAAAAATTATGGGTCATGGGTTGGAGAAATAAATGAAAAATATGGGCAGTGGGTACGAAATAAAAGTGCCTTCCCCCCCTCCCATACAGATTTTGCTGGAACAGCCCTTAGTTTGAAGTCGCAGATTTTGAGCCTCCGAAAGTGCGTGGAGTCCCTCTTTAAAAGATTCTGTCCATAACATTTCTGTGTGCAACATTTACTGGATCCGCTTTATAAAATTCAATTTTTGTTTCAGTTTTTTAATAAAAGGCAAAACGAGAATCAAACAGTATTCCTCCCCAAAACTTACATGTAGAGGTTGTTAGAGATGAAATACTTTCCTGGTTGAACGACGTGTAGTTAAACAAGTCTTCTTGAGATGGGTGAAGCTTTCCTTGAAAACAAAAAGTTCAGTGAAGGCGGTGGGTTTAACATGACAACACGTATCACTTACCTTTATAAAGTTATGCAGGACCTTATCGATAAGTCTGTGAAATCAGCTAAATATAATACGAGAAAATATCTACAAAACCATTGAATTTACCTCTGCAAAAATATATATTTGCTGAAAGAGGAAAGCCTGTAGAATTTGATTTTTGACTTGATAACAATCTTTCATTGACTGGGTCACATGACCATATCTTTGTAGTAAAATTTTGCAAAAAAGGTGCATTGATACCATGACAGCAGCATCAATAGCCAGATGTAAGTTTTCTAAATTATTATTTCCTTATTTCTACACAACTTTTAATTTTTTTAAAAAAATCACACTAGCCCCTGGATCATTGTAAAAACAATTCCTAACAGGAATTTGGAGAACAATCCATAAAAGCTTGTCATAGCATTTGAAAGTCTCATTTGAATATGATCAGCCATTAATGAGATGTAATGTTCCAAGTGAAATTTGGAAATTTTGTAAGGGTTCTTCATAACTGTAGAGCAGAATCCACCATCTGGTGCCGAACACACTAACTTTTCATTAAGATCACTTACGCAATAAAATTTGTCTGATCTTGTTCCTTACTCAGGTGAGGAATGAATTTAGGACTCACGGAACAAGTGACAGTTTGGTAGTATTGGAGACCATGCTGACACATATAATAACTCATCATGACAAGCCTGGGGTCTGTTCCAAGGAACTGACTAAGTTCATTTTTGCCTAAAGTCTAAGATTTGTCTCAACTTCAAAACTTTGAAACTTTCACGAAAGACAATGGTTCAGAATTATAAAACTTGTGGTCTCAACATGGTTCATTTAGTTTCCTTTATCAAAGCTCTTAAAGTAACATGGTTAAAAAAGATTACAAATGGACAGAATAATCCGGCCTGGATATATATTTTGCGCAATTCAATTTAATTTGACATTGAAAAGATGTTCAATGGAGGAAACTATTTTTTTAAATGGTAGCCAATCCACAGGGAATCCTTTTTGGAAGGATGTGTTTCTTTCAACATTTGAATTTTGTTTGATATTAAACGAGGTCAAAGCAGATGACAAGATATTGTTCCTTCCTATATGGCATAACACAAAGGTTCAGATTGGAGGAAAACCAATATTTTAGCAAACTTGGAATAAAAAGGGTGTGATATTCTTAGGTGATTTATTTGACGAAAACGGAAATTTCTTGTCATACAACAGTTTTGCAGACAAATTTGATTTTAAAACTTTTTACACTTTATTGCGGACTGAAAAATTGCTTGAAATTAACTTTCAAAAGTATGCCGTTTTCAAGTGCAAAAGTGTCTCGACCAGTTATCCCAAAACTCTGGCAAATGTTGGAGAAAAATTTGAAAGGTACTCGTGATATATATAACATTTTTCTGACAACTTTGTTTCAAAAACCAAAAGGATTGGAAAAATGGGGAAATACTTTTAGTTTTGAAAGACCAATGACCGAATGTTTTCAAACTTCTGTTTTTTGTACTTCAAATGTTAGACTCAGATGGTTTCAAATGAGAACTTTTCATAGAATTTTAGCAAGGAACAACTTTTTGATGCGATTTCGTATTTCTCCAACTGACCGATGTACCTTTTGTAGGAATGAACCTGAAAGTCTAGAACATTTATTTTGGGGTTGCACGCCTTTTTGGCAAAGAATAGCTGAATATCATATTCACGCAAAAAGGTCGATATATCGATAGATTTTCAGACTGTTATATTTCGTAAAATTGGAAAAGCAAACAATGAATTATTGAATCTTATTCTTTTGGTCAAAAAGCATATATACTGTAGAGCCTCCATCTATAACACTTTTCAAAAAAGAGTTAGAAATTTATTTCACATTCAAAGAATATAATTATTGTAAAAATGGATGAGACATATTTCTCCAAAGATGGTCTGGTTTTTTCCTCTTTAAAAAGAAACTACAGATGAGAAAATTACATTTGGTGTTTTTAAATTGTGAAATAGAGTTCTCGGTGAAATGTGTGTATGTGTGTGTGTGTGTTTTGTGTGTTTGTGTGTGATGTGTCATTGGAGATTTCTGTCCTTGTACTGTACAATACTGTATTATTAATATTGCAATAAATGTTTAAAACTCTTGAAAAAAAATAAGTCAAGAAAGATGAGATGTACTCTTTGTATTCGAAATTTGAACTCAAATCACTTTTTTGCATGTTCCGTTCTACTTTTGTACGAACTCCAGATAAGTGTCAATTATTCTGTACTGAAGTACATTACAATTTATAGTGATGAGTTTCTAGTACAAGTTTGTGCTTGACGACCCCTCGACTTTGTTGCTCAAATTTTAGGGTCATCAAGTGCGAACTCATTGGCATTAATCAAGCATGAAATAACAGACACTAATCTCGAGTTTGCACAAAAGTTAAACTGAAAATGTGAAAAAATAATTTTGAATTCAATTTAGAGTACAAAGATTACATCATGACACCATATTTATAACGAAACATGTTCTTAATTAAAGTTATTTTTTACCAAAATCAGGTTTATCGGTGCTTCACCCAATCTCTACAAGTTGTGAGCATTCCAATGTGGAGATGTTTGAGGCTTTTTATTCGAACTAGAGTACACGGAAAAAGTAAAAGGGCAAGATATGGTTCCTGGCCATGGCCACCAATTCCATTAAATATAATGAAAATGACTCAGGGCGGCAAAATCCCAAGTATAGATCAACGTAATAAACTTAATGCCGATTCTGTGAAAATTCCTTGTCTCTCAGGGACACGACGAACGGTTAGCAAGACAACGAATTCCACTTGTGCTCATGACTAGGAGTTTCAGTTCATTTTATCTGATAACTTTTGGCGCGTACTGTACAAACTGACATTTAACCTTTTATCTATATCACCACCTCCCATAGTATTGTTGAGACCCTAGAGTTTAGACTTGAAACGTCAGATCGTAACACCTACACCAAAACTCCAGGTTACACTGCTTTACCGCAAGAATCAATCTTGCTCGCATTACGGAACAAATTACTTAACCAAAAAATGTAAAGGTTCTGCACAAAGCAAAATAATCATAACAGACTCGAACAAACAATCTAAACTGGACCATTGACCTTTTTGCAAGAGATTGTGGAAGAGTGCACAGTTGACGGAATGCATCACGGGCCTGAAGAGGGATGTCCCGTAAAGCTCCACTCCGTGTAAGCAGTAGTTATCGGCTGCCAGTTATGTACATGCCTGTATTTAGGCCCATGTGCCTCTACGCGAATCTGCACCTGTATCTAGAATTAGGTGCCTACACCCAAAAACTGTGGATCAAACTTCTAGAATATTATGATAGCGCAACTTGACTTGTCCGTTACAAAATCATAGACCTTTACTTACTATTTAAATGAAAAGTATTATGAATTTACAAAAAACTCACACACTCCCATTGTAAAACAAGCACACACCAGCAATAAATAGCCGAGTGCATCTACAAATGAAGATTAGACGTACACAGCTACATGGGAAGCACTTAGTGCAAAAGATTTCCAACTGCATCATTTCATATATAGGCGCATGTCCATGTACGGAAACAAGGTCAATCCTGTGTTACTGTCATTGCCAGGCAATACTACCGCAAAGTCTGTTACACTTACTTCTTGACGTTATTGGCGGCGTGACGCGGTCACTATTGCCTTGTCGCACAGGTACCTTCGAGTTCCTGTTGACAGTCATGACATCTGTTGTCAGCGACTCGATACAGCGTAGGCACTCGGTGACCACTCGGTTCCAATTGTGTGGGTGACCCCCTGTAGAGACAACAAGAGCAGTGTAGGTGTTTGCTCCGGTGTTCAACAGGGGAAGACTGAACGTCCGTCAGTGCCGTTTTGTTAAAGATTTCGTACAATTTCCTTTAATAATTCTTTGCAACTAAGACGGCCAAAGAGCGCCATCAACACTGGTGAACAATGTATGTCTATGTTAAACACACAACTTCATCAACACAATTCAGTTGGATATGTACAATTCTAGCAAAGCGATCGTTGTATTGGATTTACGAAATTCCTTACAAGTTCTATGCTTTTGTATAGAATTATCTGATGATAAATCATATCAACCCTATGCATAAAGTAATACCACAACACACAATTTACAAACTTACTCTGAGCAATTCATCATCAAAAAAGCAGTTTTCCTGTACCACTGGGTCATAAAAATTGCCTCTTCAAAAAGTGACCCGAGTACCAAACAATGTATGGTAGAATCTAATTTTTGACAAAAATTCAAATAATTGACAAAAATACCTTTTATTTTTCAGAGGCTTCTAACATTGTTGTGAATGTCCATAATTTTTCAAAACTTTGACTGGTGGTGGCGCTGTACAGAACTTGAACACGGAAAATCATTTAATTTGGTCTTACGTATGTTTTGTGAAAAAACGATGAGATAAAAATTTCAGTTGTCGACTATATTGAGCCCTAAAACGGCGAGATGTTACCGGAGTAGTTACATGGAGGGCTCAGGGTTAATTTTTTGACTTGGTACATTCAAGCCTCCTCCAGAAGAAAATTGAATACCAACCAACAAAATACTCACCTGGAAGGCTAAGGGTAAATAGTTGTTTTCTTCGTTTGGGAGAAAATCGAGAAAGCAGGCACAAGTCTTGATACCCAAGGTGCTGTAGATATAGATGTCATTGAACAAATAAATATCATAGGAATAGTGATTTTTTAAGGATGGTACGAAATATTTACTTCTGCTTCTGGGCACACAACATGTTACTAATGAGGGCCAACTTATCAAGAGACTTGGGCAACAATAGAATGTCAGTCTTCCAAAGCCAAACTCCATTTCTAAACAGTGTAGGAAACAAAATGAAGTCAATTTTACAGTGGAAAGTCGTCTAATTAAAAAATTAGCGTATCCAGGATTACCGTTGGCCTAAGCAGAAGATGACATCACTCACGCTCCCCCCGGTTGCCGAAAATTTTAATTTTGTGATGCCCACCCCGTCAGTGTCGCGTTCTCCTGGGGTGTCCCCCCCACCGTTCTTGTCCTTACAATGCTACTGCTGACATCCAAAATCACTGAAGGTGATATAAACATTGAGAACATTACCTGTACTAAAATGTGAGAGTCACAAGCCAGGGCCTGATGGAGGCAGTAGGACTGATCTCCTACAACAGCACTCTCTATTGGCAGCTGATAGGACTAAAATGTAAGGACACAGAATTCATAAGATATATGTGTTACAATCAAAATTCTTATATGAGTTTTCAAAATATGTTTCTGACTTGGGTGTTGCAAAAATTTTTTAACCAAAGAAAAAATAATGGGAGAATTCTTGACACGATATTTTAGGAAAGTCCTGCAAGTTGAAAATGCAAGATGATTTCAAAAATACAGCCATGGAATTTTGCTAGGAAGTAAACTGTTTTGTTGTTGGAATTCAAAAACTTTGAGCACTGGAAGTCAAAATCTACCGGTGTTATGAAAATAAAGACCAATTTCGTGAAATTTGTTTAAACTATGGCTGTTATGATATTATCATCAGCACTAGAATTTAACACACAAGATGGTGTAGTTGTTATCCACCATATTGTTTCCACGAAGTATGGTCCTGTGATCGATGCACAAAACAGTCCCAGATAGGGACTCCACTATGTTCCCTAAATTTTCCACGTATTTGCCCAAACACCTTTTGTCCTTTCCTCCGCTATTTTATCACCATAGTAACTTCAATTTTTAGCTTTGATAAATATAGAGAGTAAACTTTTCATTGAATTCTTAGTAACATTAAAAATAAATAGCAACACAAGTCCCTAATTTAAGGAACAAATCTCTATATTTTCATTGAAATAAAGGCCCAGCTTTCAAATAAAATATTAGAAAGTGTCACGAGTAAAAGAGAAGAAATAGAAAAATGTAACATTAGCCATTAAATAAAATCCACAAATCCGCAGGTTCAAGACTTAAGTAACATAGTGGAATCCCTATTTTTGGACTGTTTCATGCAATGAGACATTGCGTATTACGTTTGAGTAGGGTAATACATACCTCGGTGATAAAGACGGCAAACAGCAGTCTTGATAGCGACCAGAGGAAGTGAGTGAATATAGCAGTGATGAAACATTGCCACAACAGCGAGAGGTCAATGAGGCCGAAGAATGACGACAGCGAGGTTTCAGGGCTGAGAAAAGAATATGATTGGCCACAGGTCAGTTTAGCAACACTGGTCACTTGCGGGCACTGTCACCAAAAGTTGATTTTTTAGTCCCTAGGAGGCAACAAATATTTGTTCTTTGGCTTCAAGATGTAGAGACTTTATGACTTGTCTTAGCCTGATTTCGTGAAACATGGTAGCCCATCCCCAGACTCAATTTTAGCCAATAGACTCTCCGAGAAACAGCTCTCTGGTTGCTTACGTACTTTTCTTGCCATAATTCAATGTTCTGATTAAGCAATCCAATCATGGAAGCCATTAACTGAAGTCACACGATTTGCTCTCAAAGTCCTCGTGAGATAGTGCACAAAGCAAGTTTAATTTAGTTTAATCTTGCAAGACAAGCTTATTTATTGCTCGCCACCACTTAGGCCACAGATTTCTTCATCTCTAAAACTAGACTCAACTTCTGATTTTTACCAAAACTTTCCACTCACTCGAGATCACTGAGTATAATTTCAAGAACACAATTTCCAGTCAGAGCTTAAATCCCCCGCGGAATCATACAAAATTTAACAAATAAATCCACAAATTATGATAATTTGGTCAATGTGCCTTAATCCTGCACATGCAGCTATTTCTTTGTGTTCTCAGTAAGGAGAGCTTTTCAAAAAAAAGAACATAAAGGCTTCAGTCTCAACAAAAGAAGAAAAATGGTGTGTTGACTAAATTTACCATTCACTCACACAGACTAACCAACAGTGAACGTATCTACCATCAATTTACCAATCACTCACACAGACAAACCAACAGTGAACGCCTCTACCATCAATTTACCATTCACTCACACAGACTAACCAACAGTGAACACCTCTACCATCAATTTACCAATCACTCACACAGACTAACCAAAAGTGAACGCCTCTACCATCAATTTACCAATCACTCACACAGACTAACCAACAGTGAACGCCTCTACCATCAATTTACCAATCACTCACACAGACTAACCAACAGTGAACGCCTCTACCATCAATTTACCAATCACTCACACAGACTAACCAACAGTGAACGTCTCTACGATCACTGGTTAGGAACACTTTTAATACAAGAACACACAAATTCAGTTTCGGTTTTACCTGTTTTTAACACCCAAACTGGTCACGAACCAATGGCTGATACTCGATCCTGAAAACAAGTAGAGTATACACTAAAGGACCAGAATGCTTTGAGATGTTGAGCACTGCAAGATTTGGTCGCTGAATACAACTTCTGGACATTTTACTGTTTTCGCTGTATTAACTCTATTAGCAAAGTTTGATTCTAAACGTTTCCCATATCTACAACTATAACTTTTAACTTGTTGTCCACTGTAAAGCATGAGGTCAATTAAAGCAACTCGGAAAAGCAACAGCAAATACAACAACAATGCATAAGACGAGCCTTAATTAATTATTTCTTGTTGACCAAGATACTGATTACGGACAGTTGATTTTATTCTAACAGGATCCCGTAACATGAGTTCCTTACTAAGAAATCAAACTTTGTTAAACACAGTATTCCATTTGCGTTAATAGCCTTAATAGATACACACTCTAGCTGGAGGCAGGTTGGTCTTGCATCAGACATCAGTTGATGTGAAATTTGACTCAAGGTCATGGCAGTGAGGAAAGCGCAAAAGTCAATATTAGAGGCTTTGTATTCATATGACAAAACTAAAAAATCAGCCTCAGTGCTCCACAACCACTAAAGAAACAGAAAAGTGAAATTTAGACAAAGAAATCTCATAAGTTCTTAAACCAACCGAATAGGAAATAAAATACGTAGAATGCTCGGAGATGACGCAGAACGGTGTGAGTAGAAGCAGAAAGTAAACTGGCTACAGATGACTTGATGGTGAAAAACTTGGCTTGCTGAATGGTGGGAAAGGCGACAAATTCACCACCGGCGTAGAAGTAAGACATGGAGTGGACTGTACCTAGCGTAACACCACACAGCACCAGGAACAAGTGGTGCTCGTTCAAGCATGTCGACTGACTGGAATAAAAAGAAATGGTACACAGGTGAGTATTGTCATTATTGTTATTGTTATTATAATTATCAATAAATTATTATTAGTAATACTTTTAAAAGATTCCAGTGTGGTGTCTATTTATAAGAAATGTAAAATTGAGAAAATAAAAATCTCAAACTATAAAAAATAATTATATGCAAATGAAGATCAACATATGTACCTACAAATAGTGTGAACAATAATAAATAACTAAAACATGTTTAAAAATGAAAATAAACATATAAAAATAAGTTTGTTTAAAACAGAGCAATACCTTAAAAGATGAAGCGCTTAAAACAGATTAAACTACAGAAAACTATTTGTAATAATTAAGATTCCAGTGTACCCCCAACTTCATAGCAGCAGGAGGTGAATTGAACTTAACAACTCTGCATACAATAAGCATCACAGTTTAAAACCTGTTCTTCACGACTATTTGCTCAGTTTCTGACAATCACTTGGAGCCTTTAGCAGTAAAAAATTGTCAAGATTATACCGAGAATTACCTTGGAGAGATGGACCCCGTAAAACGTACGTCTACAAAGTATTGTGTTGCAGAGCATCCAACATGTGATGCTCATAAAACTACAATATGCGGTAATGACACAATAAACATGGTTAACGAATACACACCATTTCGTCAACCAACGTGCAAGCCAGGCTGTACGCCAACAAAACATCAACGTGACGTGACATTGGAAATACTGAAATCGACAGTAACACAGACTACGAAAACCTGCAGTTATGGCACACGTCGTGTGCATGGCTTACCTATTGATATCACAAGCTTTGGTCAGCCCAGTATATGCTCCGTTCTGCGTGGCAATGAAACACCAAGCTGTGAAGCCCCCTCCCAGGGCATGAGTCAATGTGTGTAGAAGTCTGGGGGGTGCAAGAATGCTCCAGACATTGGAAAGCAGTGTGGACTTGACAGGTGGGACGACTGTAACATTGCAATAGGAAATATTCTGACACTGTCATTTCATGCTACGGCCACTTGGTGGCGTAACCGTCTCATCTAGAGTCAACACGACAATTGCAAAATATCGCTTTAAATGCCATTGAAAGATTTCCACGTCACTCGGAGCTCTTTTGTTTGCATGTGAACCTGAATGTCGCAGACTGTTCTGTCAGTATAAGACAGAGTCAACAGAGCTGTAAGCACTTACAAGTTTCGAGTTCACCGTTTAATATAAATTAGAGATTTTATGCTTCTTCTTACTTACGGGTTAAATTTGATATTGAAACATTTTGAAAACGCACAACCATTCCGTGAATCCCATTGAACTCTCATCAGCATATTATCACCGTAGTCTACAACTCAAAAGATAACTACATTTTTTGGCAAGTTGGCTACTGAAACTGTAAAAAAGAGCAAGTGGAGACTCCCTAAATACCTGCCTAGCTGGTTGAATAAACCTCAGGGTACTGAAAAACACCGACTGCATGTTACTCATAACCACTCGCGATTCACAGTCATGAGCAAGAACCCCTTCCCTTGCCTGTTGCTCACAACCACTCGCCATTCCCAGGCACGAGCAAGAACCCTTTCTCTTGCCTGTTGCTCACAACCACTCGCCATTCCCAGGCACGAGCAAGAACCCTTTCTCTTGCCTGTGGTCTACTTACTGGTGTAGAAGGACGTCTTGTGGAGTGTCAGGCCCACTTGAGTTAGAGCTAGTAAACAGCAGTACAGCCATATGCTGGGTGAGATGGGAAACCACAGGAGGCCTAGAGGACAAATAAGAAGATAATAATTTCATTACTTAAAAGGGAAACAATTGGTATCGAGTTCGCATAACATATTTTTTATTATAGTTGGGCAGCATAGACCTCTTGGAGTTATTACTTTTATCAATGCTGTGAGACAGTAACATTTGCCGTATTCTTGTGATTTTATTAGAAATGACTCATCCCCGATGTTGGATTCCAGTCATTCTATTATAGAATTGTGAAATCAAGGCTGGTGACGTCATCAGCTGCATACACTAAAAATATTCAGCTACTCACTGCATTGGCTTTCAGCTCCACTAATAGTGTTTGACTGCTGCTGCTGAGGTCGTGAGTTCGAATCTGTCTTAGGGTTGATCTCAAACACACAACTTTGTCGCTGATAACACCACATTAAATAGGACTAAACACTGACTGGGTCCAGTAATTTGAGCTGTACCTCTTTGCTCGTCACAAGTTTCTTTACCCCCAGTCACCACAATTCAGGAGTTACCCCACCACCAACAAATTGTTTTGAGAACGTTGATATTTATTTTTGTCCGAAATTAGTGAGACTCCAGCATATTATTGTTTCTTCACACCAAACATGCGTAGTATAGCTTTATCTATACTAAGTCATGATTTACATTAGGAACACTGACATTTCTTCTCACTTACCAGAAACCCATGAGTATGGATGAATGACAGAGAAAGTAGCCATTAAGAAGAACAGCCAGGTGATTGGCGGCACCAACAGCCACACCCATATTAGGCTGGCAATTCTTCTCCACACATACACCTGCAATAGCGCAATACTCCCATTACATTTTTATCGGAATATTGGTGGACTGAACAAGAAAATGACGGCAGCCAGCTGACTGTAGAGTACCTTGTATCTTGAGTCCAGGGCCCGGTCCCCAATCTTTTTACTCGAAATGGAACTCAAAATTAGGTTTGGCATTTTCTACTCTACTTTTGGGCGAACTCAAGATAAGTGTCTATTATTCTATGCTCGTGTACACAATAACTTACGTAGATAATTTATTGACCTTAGTTCACAGTTTGTAAACCCAATATTAAAGCAATAAGTTCGAGTTTGAACTCGAAATTTCGAGTTTTTACTTGAGTTTGTAGCACGAATATAAGGGTCTTCAAGGGCAAACTTGAACTAGAAACTCCTATGCATGAACTATAATGTATTCGAGCACAGTCTGATAACCAATTATCTTAAGTTCGCACAAAAGGAGCAGAGAAATTGCCAAAAATAGTTTCGAGTTCGTTTCGAGTACAAAGATTAGAGACCGGGCCCAGATCTAGATAGATGTCAAAAAAACGTGACGTCGGATCTGAAATCAGTCATCACCCAGACAGACAATAATGATAGAAGAATCGTTTGAAGTATCATTTCTGATGAGAGTAATTACCCTGATTGGTAGTTTTGGAGTTGTGGAGAGACCTACCCATCCGACTACTACCGCTGAATGGTTGGCACTGGTCGGATATACTGATATAGCAATCCCTGATTTAAGAAATATACTGGGGAACCCAATGTTCGTCCGCCTAAGCATAAAACCGACTTGCTGTTGTACTCACCGAATTATTCCACTTCAAAGTTATGATCTGAATAGGATTCGATTTAACTCTCACAGATATACCGCATTCATCGATTCGGAAGTTTTCTTTAATTTGTGCCGAGTTATTTCAAATGTGCACTGCCTTCGGCAGCCATTTTATTGTGACACC
>NMRA01000088.1:58185-130700 GCA_002633005.1 Phoronis australis
GTCACATAGGATAATTAGCTGTAACTCTTACCTTGTCAAAATTGGGGTAAGTAACTCCCCCTTGTGTACGTTTTGTAAGACTGAACCTGAGACTTTGCTTCACTTATACTGGCAATGTGATGTTGTTCAAAATTTTTGGAACAATGTTGAAGGTTGGGTTAGAAACAAAACTAATATTTCCCTAGGTATAAATGTGCTTACAGTTTTCTTTGGAAACAGATGTAGAAGCCAGCCAATTCAAAATTTAATCTTGTGTCTCAGCAAGTTCCATTTATATAAGCAAAGTCTCAAGGGTAAACCTCCAAATTTAATTGTATTAATAAAAGAAATTAACAGTTATTACTCCAGTGAAAAACATATTTATTCAAAAAATTTACAAATGGAAAAATTTATAAACAGGTGGTCACAAATGCATAATTTGATAGCAATGTAAGGATATTTTATCATTCCAAAATACTCTCCCCCCTCCTTTTTTCAGAGCCATATACTACCATACTGTCTTGTATGTTTTTGTTTTCTTTTGTTAAATGTATTTCAAAATCCGGTTCACGTATACTTTTAATTTAGTAAACTTTATTTTCATTGAATTGTAAAGTAAGGCAAGGGAACCCCAGACCTTTGTCCTTACTTATGTTGAACTGGGGGAATAAAAAAAAAAAAAAAAAAAGGTACATATGATAGTTTAGCCCGGTGTAAGCGTAATTTGCAAAAAATCTTCTGGCATACAGGCTTTATTGGGATCTGCCATCGTCTATGCCACTGTCTGAACTGGGCCGCCCTACACTGGAAGCTTTTTGGCAAATTATGCATCACACAGGAAAACCAATCAATAATTAAGTTTTCTTTCCAGTACGTCTCTTCATTCGTTAATGATGCCATTTTGTTCAAGTTTCGAGCACTAGCAAACTGTGGCTGATCACCAGTGTATAGAAAATAACTTGCAAATATTTCTTTCAAAATTAGGAAGTGTGACCTACGTTTAATTGTACAGTGCAGAAAAGTACGACCAGTCCTCGATAATTCCAGTTAAAATGGTTAGGTACTTTCGTTTTCTAAACAATTTCTGAAATATGAGAGTGTTGACTGCAGTTCATTTACCTTTTAGGAATCAATTTACAATTTAGTTAAAACATAAACAGTGAAAATCATCTTTTTCTGGATTCTTTAAAAGTTATGTTTTTAAATCCAGATAAGTTTACTGTGGAAAATCTGTGATATCCCAAATTTTAGATTCAGGTAAAGTATCGATTTCCAATATGCGTAGACAATATATTCTGTCAATCTTTTAGGACTGCGTGTTTCCTGCCAAAAATTGCATGGGCCCCCAAAACATAAATCCAGCTTTAGCTTTGTAGACTATATGCACAAAATTATAAATCTTAACTTGTGGAACTTATTATATAATATAGTTTTTATGCGCCCACATATTTATAATAATGTGGACGCATTATGCCATCATCTCCGTGTGTTTGTCCGTCCGTCCAACGTCTGCTGCTCTATCTCCGAAACGCCTTGACGTATGTTCATGAAATTTTGCACATGTGTTCCTTCCATGGGATGGGACAACATGAGCGAACTTTAGGACTGGTGTGCCCCTTGTGGCAATTTTAGTTTTTATTCTTACCTCTGTATCTTCAAAAGTCCTCAATGGACTTTCATAAAATTTGGTATATAGGCACCCATTAGTGAGATGATGGTATCCTCCCGTTTTCGGATGGATTCGTCGTAGTTTGTGCCACCTAGTGGCTATTTTTACTGTCTTTGAGTCTGGTTTTTTGGCGTCCACTCGTCTATCAACAAAACCGCTTTCAGGATAATTATGAAAATTGGCATTTATGTTTTTACTACGAAGTGGACGACTGACGATGATTTTCTGACGACTTTGACTACTGTGGCGCCTCCCAATGGCAATTTTTTGTGCTCATGGCTGTATCTCCTAAACCATTTGCGGGATCTTTACTTAATTTAGCAAGTGTATTTATATGATATTGACAATGAACGAGGACGACTTTTGGACGGATATGACTACTGGTGTGTCTCCTAGCGGCAATTTTAGATTTTTACGTTTACCTCTGTATCTTCAAAGGTCTTCAATAGATTTTCGTAAAATTTTGAATATTGGTGAGATGACGCTATCCTCCTGCTTTTGGATGGAATTGAGGTATTTTGGGCAATTTTTGCTATGCTCAAATCTTGTTTTGGTGTCCACCCCTCTATCAACCAAATCATTTTAGGGATGGTTTTGAAAATTTGTGTTTTTATTCTCAGTGTGAAGAGGACGTTTGATGATGGCCACTGACTACTGTGGCGCCTCTTAGTGGTAGTTTTGTTTTTTTGAGCCCATAGCTGTATCTCCTAAACCCACTGCACGATCTTTATTAAAATTAATAAGTGTATTTATATGAAGATAACAACAGACGATGACTTTCAGGCGGATCCAACGGACGGTGCGTCCTCAAGTGGCAATTTCATTTGATTCTGTTTTCATTTTTTCTCTGAAGTTCCTTGACAGTTTTTAGGAAATATGGCATGTTCCTGTTTTTGGATGGATTATACATTTTTGCGCCATCTAGTGGCCATTTTTATGATACAAATAAATAACCCTAAAAGCACACCATTTGCAATGCATTCGTGGGCGCATTTCAACGCTCCATGTTGCTCTTGTCTTGATGTTGCGGAGTCTTCTGGCGCCTTCTACTAGACATTGATGACTGAGAAAATTTCTCTGTCCTAGACCAAGGTGTCAGAAATGCTGTTTGGTTGGAAACAAAGAACCCCCTTTGAACGACACGGGAGTTTCAGGTTTATGTTGTTTGACCCAAGGTCTTCCTATGAAATTTTCGGGAACCAGTCTGTCATCAAGATTTAGCCAGGTGGCTCCACTTTGTCGGAAAAAAAGTATTTTTAGTAAGTTTTATCAGTTATGATTTATAATTTTTCGCATCCAGTAATTCACCTGGATCAATAATAATGTCTGTTACAAGGTGTACCATAGAAATAATGGAAGACATTCAAGTAGTAATGTTGTGACTGGGCAGGTGGAGCCTGACACTAGTGGCCTTTAGAGGACGAAGAGGCAATTTCACTTTTTTTAAAACCGCTCTTTTCTATTGGCATACAGTGTGAAAGGGTCTTTTCACGAATTCAAATCGGTTGCCCTGTGCCATTCACTGTATGTGATCAGCCCCAGCTGCCTTGGCTTCCAAAAAAAGTGCGTACAGTATGTATAATAGGTGATTTAGAAAAATCTCATGACTTTTCACGAAGACCAACAATCCTTGTTTCTTTAGAACAGATCGTTAAAGTACTTCAAATTCTTTCCTCATCATTAAAGAATGCCAGAACTAAATGTCAAAGAATAATTTGAATGCAATAATGTTTCTGGGTTGTGTAATAGCGCCTAAATGGGTTTGAGATATCATTGTTGATGTATGCTTGATTGTGTTGTGTTCCCAATTTAAATATTTCTTTGAAGTTATATACTTCATTACTTAGTTTTATGGAAAGATAAGAACAATCCATTTAGTGTTCACTCGTACTTTTGAAGAAGTCTCCCTTCAGTTATTGGTTTTTTCCACCACAAATTGAACTGGATTGTGACTCTGTTTTTAATACTTTATACTGTTGTAGTGACAGAATTTAGTGAAAAGTTGTAGAGAATTGCAATGACACAGTTTGTAATCATAACAAAGCAGATTTTAATAGGATGGTTGGATAGAAATCTCCTTTGCCCTAGAGGTAAGAAAACGCGTTGTTATATTGGACTTGATTTTACACGTAACAGGCTGATTCTAGTAATCATGAAGGAAAATGCTGCGTCCACAGATACTTCTCATAAGCTTATCCAACTTTCTACTGTAACAGTAGTAACACTTTGCTGGCATTGGAACGTCTAATGCAGTTAATGTAGTTGAGAATATCTTGAAAAATATCCATGCAACAGCAAATAATATGAGTAACTCCATTGGCGCGAAAACGAGGCTAGAGAACTGCATTATGGATGTAATGCAGCATTGTGGGTAAATACTGTGAGATTCAAGTGTCATGTAATCCTGGACCAACCTATTCTATATGAACTTGGTTCTGAAAACCTAATGCAGGTACCTAGCTTCAATGATTTTCTTAAAAAAAAACAGCCTTTACATGCACCCACATATAAATATTGTCGTTGCCTCTGTCCAGCGTCTGCTGCTGTATTTAGTAAACTCCTTGCAGGATTTAATGATATTTGGCAGGTATGTTCCTGTGAAGCTAACAACAAACGACAATGAGTTTCCGACAGGTACCACCCTTAGGCCTATTGGCAATTTGCCTTTGTATCTTTTGAGTTCCTTGATAGGTTTTACATGAAATTTGGCTTATAGATTTTTATTAAGGAGACAACAACGCCTTCCGTTATTTGATGGATTAAGTGATCGTAACTGAATATTGACCCGATTTTCTGTAACCTCATTGTTCATACTCACAATCATGTGACTGAATTTACCCATATGTTCCAGCTTGCCATAGTGTTGAACAAAGAGCTGGAGCGAGATCAGTACGGCAATCCATTGCTGGACCAAGACGGCAAGAAGAAGTACCGCTGTGGCTTCCGGGTAGGGGGCGGTATAGACCAGGACCACACAAAGAGCCCACAGGGCTACCCAGATAAGGTAAGCTAGTCTTCTTTTGCGCACTGTGGCATAAGAACATGTCGATGTAAATAGTTTTTTCTTGTCATGTTCTTGATGCCTTGCAAACTAATTGGCTTTTGTCTTCATGGTTGTCACAGTTACTCATCACATTCAAGAAAATCATTTGTTGTATCCCTTTTCAATGTAACCACCACAATGCAAAATAGTCTCTAAACATTTGTCGGCCTGGATTTTTTCCGGTGCATGGCAAGTGTCTAGTTAGCTTTTATGACGTTTTTGTATATGTTTTGCCCTAAAAGTTATTTTGAACGCTACATCAGCAAGTCAAACAGACCAACTTCAACGTAAGATGAACAAACAGTGAAGCATTTTTAACCCAAAAATATCACCTTTGTTGTGAACATTGTAAAATTAGACCAAAACATTGTCTCTCGCCAATAAGTGAAATAGTATGCCCCAATGTTATACTAGAAGCTATTATTTTAACAGTGCTCAATTTATGTCATTTTTGCACTCAATGTGATGGACAATTAAAATTAGATTTTTTAGAAAATCCTCAACAAACTTAGAGAATTTGACTTCATTACTTTAAGCATGACGTATGCAGTACAGTTATCACAATACAACACCTTGTGAAGATTTGAATATTTGGAGCTCCGTCGAAAGCTTTGGAAAATTAAAAAATTATGGTAGTTTTGGCAATGGCTTTAAGAAACTGAAGACATTCAGTTCTTAAACTCCAGTTAACTTGTCCCATGTGGTTGGTATGTCAGTGATGTAACACTTCCAAACTAATGTGGTTCCAATTAACTTTGGCAGTTTCAACAAGACCAACTGTTTGCTGTAAACTTATGTAGGGCCTTTATAATTGACAAGAGTTCATATTTAGCCAAAAAGCAACAAAACCATAACTTTTAACTCAGTTGAGAAAGTGTATATGTTTTCTGAAAGTAGTAAGCCTGTATAATCTGATTTCTAGATAACTTTATACCAGCCCCCCTTTAATGGATTCACATGACCATGTCTTTTCAGTAGAATTTAATAAAAAAGGAAGGTACATTCACAACAAAACATCAGTATCAGTAACAAGACCAAATTTCGTCTAATATAAATGTTCAAAAATAAAATCTTAATTAAAACGCTATTACAGTTTTCTTAATTATTATTTCATTTTCGTTTTATACAGCTTTTGATTTTTTTTCAAGAAAATCACAAAAGTTCTATCCTTGATAACCACTCTAATGGAATATTTTAAAAGCGACTTGGGAACTGACAATGCATAAAACACAGTGTCTGACAGTCCATAAAGCATAGTGTCTGACAGTTTCATATGACTCGGATCATTCATTTCTGAGATGTGATGTTCCAGAGTTGGGCAAATTTGGACAATGTGGTTCTGCATAACCTAAATGTGTGCTTCCCGCAGGCATGAGAGTAGATTGACATTTGCAGTGACAATCAATAGGCCTTTATGCTAGCATGCTGCCAAAGTAGAGCACTATCAAGATGCAAAAATGCCATATCCTTTGAAATTCCATCTAAGGCCTTCTCTTTGAAATGGACACCATCATGTCCCAAATTATAAAGACTTTTCATTTATGATCTCACACAGATTGCTGTTATCAGTAGACTGTCGTGTCACCAAGACATTGTTGGTATAGTGTGTAACATTGTTTTTTTCTCCTAACTGATATCATCACTCAGTCCCACAGGGTCATGCTCTTTGTTCTCAGATTACCACTTAGCTGTGTGGTAGAAAACCTCACCATATGGCCTGTCTAGAGAATGGTGAAAGGGCTTTCTTCAAAACAGAATGTGTGTAGGATAAACTGTCACCAATTTCAGACAAATATAATTAACGGTACCAAGATTACCCTCTGTTTTGTTTCTCAAAGTCTCCTAACTTAGTTGTGAATGTCCACAAATTTTCAAAATGTTTTCTGACTGTAGCTATGGTACAGAACTTGAACATGGTAAAGCGGTGATGGGATGCTATAACATATCTTTTGTGAAAAAAATGAGAAAATAACAATTACCGGGTATACTTGTCCTCTCTATGTTGTGTCCTATATTAGTGAGATTTTACTGTAACTTAAACTTTTGAATTGAGAAGTAATGGACAAATTGTCATCGATACGGGTGGAGCTCTAGAAGATTTAATTTTTTATATTTTCACAGCATTTATTGTATTTGAGAAATAATGCATTTGCGGTCACCTCACGTTATATATATTTTGAGGAAAAGTTTGTACCTTACAGCAAATTTTCTTTCATTTATCATCACATCCTAGTGTTAGGACATTTTTCACGAAACGGAGTGTGTTTAAATTTATTTTGCAGTGCTTATCAAGTGCACTGTAGAAGCACATCACATAACAAAAACAGGACTGCTTGAACAAATATACTCTATTTATTCCATATAAACGACAATGATTGGCTTGTGGCATCATTAGGCATATCAAGCCTCACTCAGAAATCGACGGGATAAACGTGCGGGGGCACCAATATCATTTTACAAATTTCTTTCCACTCTGTGCATGTCACTGCCATGCGCCATGAGAGCTGTGTTCTTTCAGAGACCAGCAGATGGTCTTCCAACCTTTGCGGTACTACCTCTCATCATTACTGGACTATCTTGTCTGTTGTAGGGTGTCTACATAACCTATATACATGAGAACAGTCCGGCCCATCAGGCAGGTCTTCAGCTACACGACAAAGTGCTACAGGTACGCGGAAATGTGTTGACTGTCTGAGCACGTCACTAAATCTGTTCAGTCAATTGGTTTCTTGGTTTAGAAGATTCTGTACGCATTCTGACGGTTTTCGTTGTAACAGTGCCGTACGCCATTTTGTGTGAGTTATTATGATTGAATCGTTGAAAAAGTAAGATTTTCAGGGTATTTTTGTTGATGACAAGTTGCTGGATAATTTGTGTCTTCACTGTTAGTTATCATATGGCTACATAGCTCTCTATTACCTGAGGGGAAAGCTGACTGGGCCTTCTGAGAGGGAAATGTTTTGGTTGAGGACAGAGTGCCCCCCCCAGTCGCCACAGATTACACATCCCCCCCATTGTTAATAAACATTTTGTGCTCAAGACAAGTTGACAAGGACAAAATGCAATTCCTTTCATTTGTGGGCAATTTGAGACATTGCAATTTTTGTGTGGATCATTTGAATGCCCAACTGCATAGTTGTAGCAATGTCCCTCAGATAAATCCATACAAGAATGCAGAATGCTATCCACCAGCTATCCTATCGCCATATAGCGACAAAGCCAGTTTGATCATGTCGCTATTGTATTGGAAAATGGCTATTTGATGGCATGGTGATTGCGAAAAAATGAATCAACTCTGTGAAATACCTCAACTGGTCTAACTCTCAAGCCTCCGCGCAAGTGACTTGTAGGCCGAATGTTTGTTTTGGTAAAACTTTGTCACTGTCTGGCATTTCAGCTCATTTCAATGTCACGGAAAATGGATTTTTTGGACATTAAAAATGTATCAGCAGTGATTTTTATGATTGTGCAGTTTTTTCCTTTGTAGGTCAACGGCATTGACTTCACTATGTTAACACATGAGAAGGCGTGCAAATACATTCGGAAAGACCCAGTGCTGAACATGCTCGTCTACCGCAAGGGCATGCCGTCAGGCATGAGGAACAACAGCCACCAGGCGGCGCCACAATACTCATCCTACAGCAGTAGTCCGCAGCATTCAGCAAAGCCGCAGTACGTTCCGAGTTCTCCCCACATACAGCAGTATCAGCGATACTAGCAGTCTCAAAGCTCTAGGCATACTGGTACCTGATTTGTGGAATTCTGGTCACGGTTGTATGTAGCTGGAATGAAGTGCATTTAAGGGCCCTGTCACCCCAAACTCGTTCTCAAATTGTTCTCAAATTGTTGTAGCGGACTTAAGTGGGCAACTTTGGCCATGTATTGAATGCGACACTGTACCATTCATTGAGGTCGTATTTAGATTGTTAGTAACTGTTTCCGTTGTTTATCCAGTTCCCACTCTACTTTAGCCCGTTGTGTCAAAATTAGTTTGTAGTGTGCACTGCCTTGGTGTGACAGAGCCCTTGCTTGGTCGACTGGATGATTAAGATATTTGCACGAGATCAAAAATATTTTGTAGACACGTGTCAGTATAGTGGATATCTTTGCACAACTTTTGCTGCGTTCACATACGCGGTTTTTTGCCGGTTGTTTTTCGTAACATAAAGAATTCTCGTTTTTGATGGCACATTTATGTTTGGTTGTATCTGGAGTAAGCTTTTTCATGGCGACTTTTAAAATTGGTGGTTTTCGTGTTCAGAATTTAGTATTTTTAGCAGGCCCCTTTAAGTGTCGTGTCAGTGGGATCTGTGATCGTGCCATAATATTAAGCACATTGTTCAAGTCATGCGGTAATGAGACTGATGTCTTGGTTTAGTGGGCAATGTATTTGCAACCATGCCCAGGTGCATCAATTTAAAGGTGCTATAAACTGACCTTTGGTGACCCGGCTCAGTAGGTTGGCTAGACCTAGCGCTCTCTTCTAATCCGTGTAATAACCACGCTGAGACATGTAATAACCATGCTGAGACATGTAATAACCATGCTGAGACAACTTGCATCATGGTGCATAGCCTGAATTAGAACTTCTATGACACAAGATGGGTTTACAGGACCTTCAATTAAGCATCATTGGACAGCATAGATTTGTTCAGTAGCATCGGGCAAGCCTCAGGTCAACACTAGATGTCTGTTTTGTATTTCTAACGCAAATAACTTTTCTCTTCTGAAAATTAGAACCTTTTGTGGAGTGCGCATTGATTTATCAGTTATGGGAACAGATGACATTGTGGAGACACTGTTGGAAATCGACTTCCTCCACATCTTAAGGCTACTATAATCCACGTCTTGGTGTCAAAAAACAATTTTCTTCACAAGTGTATTTGGTCTTGCAAAGCAATGTCATTGTGTTCTTTTGTGAAGGGGGCGACTCGATGTTCACTAGGTGGCGCCACTGAGGTAACAGTCCTGTCTGAAGAAATGCTTGCATTCAAGTAGTCATATGGTACCCTCACCCCACAGATACCCCCATGACCCATTAATATGATAAACACAAGGAGTTTTCATTCATTTGTAACACTATTTGAGCATTGAGTGATCCATTAAAATTGGTTAAATTAAAATCCCTGGAATTCCCTGACGACTAAAATAGTTCAGCGATCGAAACATCAAACTACCCGGTTGTGACAAGGATTTTGATGCACTTTTAAAGTGTCTATAAACTGCATTTAGTATATTTTTTATTCAGACTACTTACCACCATGAAGTTGGTCTCGTCTTAATAGTAACTCAGATGAGAAGTGATTTTTGGGTCCGGTGCATAAAATGACACGCCCTAACAAGCCAACTTGAAGATGGTGTTCTCTAGCGATAATGCTTTTTAAGCTCATAACCGTAAGTGGTCTAAATTGAAAGTTGTTTTTTGCGATTGAAGGCGGTTTATTGCAACTTTAACGTATTAGAAAATGTCTCAAATAGGAGAATTTTTACCATAGTTTATCACTTAGCGTTCTCTGTTGCTTACGGAGTTGCAAAGCTTAAAGCTCTTATAATTTGTTTTTTTTCATTCGGTTTTAAGTAACCCTTCGTCTACTTAAGATATAAGACTTATGCAATGTCCATTCTCAACAGGTCTGTTGAAGTTATAATTTCGCGCTTTACATTTTGATGTAGTTCTCTCCATGAAAGGAAAAACTGTGAAACAAAGTCTGTGTGTAATTGTTATTTTGTTATCAATGTTATTTTGTTGTCAATGCTGTATTTCAAAATAACCAAAATGCGTGCCACAGCAGATGTACTATAAGGGTGCAGTGAAGGATCTATAGGACCATAGAAAAACGTCTAAATTTCGCTAAGTTTGGAACATCGTGTCTCAGAAGTGGCCAATCAGATTCATATGAAACTTTCAGATGCCATTCTTTATACTCTGTTTTCCAAAACGTAGGAATTGTTTTTAAAATGATCACTTTTGCACGAGTGACTATTGTATAGTAGGACTTGATTTTTTGATAAAAATCATAGAGGTACATTTTCTTGTAAAAGTGAATCATTTTAAAAACAATCTATTGAACGAAATAAAAATGAAATGATAATTTTAAAACAGTAACTTATAAGTAGTATTGTGTGTAATCAGTTTGAGAGTCTAATCACTCCAGCTGTTTTTGCAAGCTGTTGACTATTTGTGCTCGCTTTAGGTCGAGTTAGCACTGTTTGTATATTACAAATGTATTTTTCTAACACAGACACAGTTTTGATGACGCTGACATTTCCGTTTTTTGGACACGACTAAAGAAATACTGCAGTGAACAGCCAAAAGGCCAGTAATGCCGTTCGCATGCATTAAAATAGTGGAAATAGTATTCCAGTATTTATTCCAGTATTATTTTACCTGGAATAATTTATTTAAAAAATACTGCACAACAAACCAGATATGCTGGGATTTATTTCTTTAAATTTTTGCTCGGAATTAGTCATGGGGTCCTGTGTTTTTGAGATTGAACCAGTTTGATGCCAGTTATTTAGTGGGAAAATATGGTTCTGCTTTTACTGACTATTAGCTTTTACTCACTAAACACTGCCATTTTTTATTTTACATTTATCTTAGTCTTTGGCACTGTGGACATGTTTCCATCTGACAAAAGCATTTCAAGGTCAGCCAATCAGACGACATAGTTTGCTGGAAATTGCAGTTGCCTTGGGAACACTTTGGATCAGTAAAAAAGGCTCCTGCAAAAAGATTCCTACGAAATTTTTTTTTGATTTTTGAAATACATGGGAATGTAGTAAATGCATGGTTGTGCAAAAGTACATTTGTACTCTTATTCTATTAGGTGAACGTATTAAGGGGCATATAAATTTATCATTAATCAATTCTACAAAGAATTATGCTTATAATTATTTTATTTTGGCGTTACTGCACGGTGTGTCAGTGATGCCCATTGGTTTGATATGCCACTGTTTGAAGCAGAGTTTTTGGCAGAGATTTCCTCCTTGGTCTTGAGGACCAAATTCACCAAGTTAGCATTGTGTGGTTTCCACTCATCACCCAAAAGTTTAAAAAACAACGCAAATATTTACCAAAATTCATCAAAAATGCAGAAGACAGTCAAGACCACGAATGAAAAACCTCATTTGCATGTCACGTTGCTTTCAACGTCATCAGTTGCAAAATTTACTAAGGTTACTTTTGTAGGAAAACCTAGTCATGAAAAAATATAAATTGTCACCTGGAAAATTCATGAGGAATGGAACGCTATAGAGATGGAAGCTGCGATTGTCAAAACACTTTGTACTTCAGAATGCTCGTTTGTTGTTTGTATAACCTGTATCCAGATTATATGGTGCTTCTTTATTGTGAATTCTTCCAATCATAGTTAGCCTTAGATATTTTTGCACTTTTTGGCATTGTATGTATTTTCAAACATATCATGGAAATCTAATTATTTTTGCTTCTACACATAACCTGCATTTGTATATGTCTGTATAACTGATGAACAATATACAATTTTGGAATATTGTACTTTGTCATCAGGTTTTGAATGTGATATTATGTTGAACGTTTCCTCCGTGGGGGGCCTGTTTCATGAAACTGACTTTCAAGTCTTAAAACACAATCATTGTTAAAAGTTTAGGCAAGTAATTATGAGCGAGTCATACTCTAGAAGTAAATTACATAACTTATCTCAGTAGCTTGTAGTAAGTGTATATTCTCAGAGAGTTTGCACTTTTGCTCGAGTGAGACCATTTTTTCAGAAATGCTTGTGTGGACCACAATACCAGATTTGCGATTCAAGTCTTAGGACATTTTTCACGAAACGGGGTTTGTTCAAATTTATTTTGCATTGCTTATCAAGCGCACAGTAGAAGCATCTCGTGTAACAAAAACAAGACTGCTTGAACAAATATACTCAATTTATTCCATATAAACGACAGTGATTGGCATGTGGCGTCATGAGGCATATCAAGCCTCACTGAGGAATGGACGGATACTGACTGGACGTGTAGGGGCACCGACATGGCTTCTACCACACCTGGCCCCCATGGCAAAGTGCACCATTGAACACAACAAATAATACTCCTGTTATCAGAACATGTACAAATACTAAACAGGAATTCAAAACCAAATTCACTCGGTCATTTACAAAATGCTTCGCGATAGCAAAATTCATCACCAAAAGTGATAAACCAGTACGTCTGCTTAAAAAGCTTTGAACTGCTGGAATACAGTAACATCAAAGCACGAACTGGCTAAGTGTCTTCAGGTACTCGTATGAATTCAAAATGGTACAAAAATATAGCTCTGACATAAATCAACTGAGCAAACACTCATTTGGCATCAAATTCTACATCGGCTCCAAATACAAACCTGATGGCAAAACGTGCTAGGATATGACAATGGTAAAGGCCTGTCATATGATATGTTTGATCACATACAAAACTGCAACATTATGGGTACAATCTTTTAAGTTACTAACAATTCTGTGCCATGCAAGCAGTATGTAAAGTCAAAGAAATCAACAGAAAAACATTCAACGGATTTATGGAAATGTGCTGCGTTTAGTATGTCAGATTACAGGGGAGACAATTTTCCTCCCCTACAGACTGCATACCAACCAATAAAACTGAATCACTGGACAATTATGACAATACACAAAACCAAAATGGCACAGAATGTTGATAAAATCACTGCACAGACTACTTCGGTGATAAAATAAATGTCACAATTGACTTGGCACTCTTATCTACAATCCAAAGTGATTACTTTTTAACTTCAATTGAAATCAAAATCTGTTGAACACTTCATAACATAATAGGCAACTCGAAATTCAATAGGTAGCGTTAATGAAGAAACAATCTTCTTTTTGTTGTCTTAACAGATTGAGAACAGAGAGCACAAGACCACAATGGGACCTGAATGCATTTTGGCACAAATGACCATTGTTACACAATCACCACCTAAGTGAATTTCAAGTACCTCATCAAATATTTTAAGGAAAGGCACACAAACCAACAAGCGATGACTTTTAGAAGCTACTTGCATGGATTTAATGTGGGTCGCAACAAGATTTGGAATGCTCAATCAGTACTCGGCAACTCATTTTTAATAATTTGATAAGACATGAAAGGGAGATTTCTTTCTTAACACAAACGATTAAGCACGCTCATCAATCATACCAAATATGCCAGTGACTTCCTTAACTTGGGTCAATCCACCAATTGCAAGGTTTTCATGCGTAGCCCCTAACTAGGAAGGAAATGACCCTTTAAGAACGGGCAATGTTTTTCCTTCCAACAAAATCCTTTTACTAAAGAACTCGCGCGTTTACTCAACATCAGATGAAAGGACAAGTAGATTCTTCAAGGCACAAAACATAATACAGAACTGTAGAACACTAATAATGAACAACCACTAAGGCACTGGACACTAGCAACAACCAAGACTAAATAAAACTATATGACGGTGCAAACAAAGATCACTCAATGGCTAAATTTTTCTCACATATTGATTTTTCAAATGATACCAAAATAATCACCAGTGCAGACAATTTTTTCAATAACACAAGCTTGAAATGACCCATGACACATTTTTATTTTAGTCGGAGAATATGCAACTGAAGATCAAATTGTGTTATGATTATAGCAAGCTTTAAAAGCTACAATGAGCGCTGTTAAAAATTGTTCAAAGTAAGATAAAATAAGAATGAACCTGTTTCAGAAGCCAAAAACAAAACCAACTGCAGTAAACCATAGAAAATGAGAAGCGTTTGTGTAGCGGCTTAAAATTTAATAGAAATAATTGAACTGTCACCATTATGTGAAACAGGATGTCCCAAGGTGATAGACATATTACAAAATCAGCGCACACTGTAGCTTTAAATATACTTCTTTAATACTGTCCTACTACATTTGTTCAAGTCCACTAAATTTTCTTTCTGATCTTAGCTTTAAAAATCTTCAGATACACATATCATGCTTCTCCTTAGACCAAAGCAAGATTTTCTCAAAAATCCTCCTTTTAATTAAATTAGGGGGTGTGTTTAATGAAAAGTGACTGAATTTTGTCCCAACTTCAAAACACCAGATCTCAGAAATGGCTGTTTAGATTCATATGAAACTTCAAGGTACCATGCTTTATGCACTGTTCTCGAGAACACCTTTAAAAAATTTTTTAAAATGTTCCGATTTTGTGTGAGGGACTATCAAAAATAGGACTTGTATGATTTTGATGAAAAAAAATACTTCAAAGTCGCATACACAAAACAACACTTTAGAAAATTGTAAGAGCATTTATGAGATTTTAACTTGAACATTTATATAGTACAAAATTTGCTGACGTTACTGATCCTGTTGTTTTGCTATGAATGTACCTTTTTATTAAATTGTTCTGAAAATCATGGTCATGTGACCTAATTAATGGCAGATTGGTATGAAGCTAAAAATCAAATTCAACTGAATTTCTATTTTCAAGATTTTGCTGAGCAAAATTCTATAGTTTGCAAATATTGGGCTAAATTGACAGACTTGCCGAAAAGGTTGTATAATAACCTTAACTGGCTTAGGTTTACAGAATGAGTGAGCCCCCTTGGGGGCAACGGTTGTCTTACAGAACACTAAGACAGCAGATATTCATGAAAAATATTTAAATTTTGGCAAAGTGTAAAGTCTGAGAATACGCAGATAACAGTTATTTCCTATGACAATTTCTATTCAATATTTCTAGGGTGTGATGCACTCATAATTCATTGTAAAAATCTTTTTTTTTTCAGCATTTGTGACCACCAAATTTCTGTCTTAAGTCATAAGTCACCTTCATGAAACACACCCCCCAGCATAAATACATTTTGATTGGTTATTTCATAAAACGCATTAAACTAAACTAAACAATTGGCACGTCAGATATTTGCTACAATAATTCTTATACGGCAATCACAGATTCGAAATCATTTTGACAGGCGGGTAGTCCTGAACCATGTTGATTTTGGCCCCAAGGAGAAATCACAATAAAAATTTGACACAAATTAAAATAAATTAATAGCACGGTTAACTTTTATACAAATCTGCGATGACCATGAACAATAATTCACAAGTACAAATCACACACACACCACACACACACAAACACACACCGGCTGACACACGCACTCAAACACCTAATCATAAATAATTCATAACAATTTTCAAATGTCAAACAATTGGTAATCTGTTCCAAACCAAATTAAGACAAGTTTGATTTCAAAGCACAAGTGAAAATGCCATTTCCATAGAAACGGCAGTAATTCATACTTCATTTCATTTTTGTTGAATAGCTAACAAAACAGTACATTATGAGTAAAAAATTACTTGCGTTCGATAAAACTATGACGTGTGAAAATCGTAATTATCTTTTCACGCTACACAATTGGGGGATTTCATCTACGACAAAACTTAATCAGTAATGGTGCTCATTGTCAAGTTTCAAATGCATTGTGAAAGGGTTGTCTTCTTGTAGACATCTGCTGACATCACTGAATACTTGGAGATGCATATAAACTTGGGATATGTACCGTAGACGCACAAATTTAACGTGTAAAGCTAGTGTGCTTACTTGCGTTGCTTGCAGTGCATGGCCACATAAAGAAGTCACGTGTAATCTTGAATTTTCACAAATTCCGTCGGTCTATGGAACGCAGGCCTGGCATTTTAGGTGGTGAGCTTTAAGCTTCAGTGTGACCAGGTGGCACATACTTTGAAAAAATCTTTCACGCAAAAACATTTGGTAAAAATCTGCATTCATTTGAAACATTTGTAGCTCACTTCAATTTTTTACTTTTTATTTTTGTTTAGACAAACTCCCACTGAAAGCATGTTGCAGTGAACCCATGGTTTTAATTATGGTGAGCTCATTGACAAGTTCTGTTTTATGTAATATTATTTTACAAGTCGCAAAATTTTCTGTGAGGTTTCCGGATGTTTAGGAGACAACAGTCGTCCCACAATGCATTTGAAAAATGACAGCAGTGCAGTAGATTAAATCCTCCATCTTGTATGCAGTTCAAACTGAACAAATTAACCAAATCTATAGTGTGATTAATTTTCATTCAATAACAAAACCTTCTCGGTTCATCATTCAAATTTACAAAAATCAACTTGCATTCACTTAACAACAAATACTAGTCTCCACTGACTAACTCAGTGGCAGTTAGGTCAACGATTGTGCACATCTATGTCATCTACTATGTTAACAAATAGTCGTCTTTTCTAGCCTAGGTCCAGCCTGTCAATATGAGAAATAGATAAAATATTTATGAATATGGATCGTACTAAACACCCATGTTCCAGCGAAATGGCCACAAATGGCTTAATTAATAATCCAGAACACGACACACTTGGATTAACTTTACGGAACATTTCCACGGGTGTTTTTCGTTTCTCAGTAGGTTATACGGAAAGTTTTATCCAACCTCTTGGTTGACGTTAAAACAAAGCTATAAAATAATATTTAACAGCAAGATATTATTAACGAGGTCTCTTCATAGTTGAACAAAACTCTTCCATCGAAAGGCTTCATCCGTTCCCTTCCAAGGGCTTACAGAATGTCCGAAATCCATGTTGATAACAGGCTTCCTCCTTCCAGATTCGTCGGCAGATGTCAATCCAGATGTGTGGGTGGGGTCCAGGTGGTCTGGACCCCCACTTAGTCATGTTTACATTGTTGTAATGGACAAAGCTCCAGCAACCCTTATGTTTGTACTGAGTCGGAATCCCTGGACAAAATTCAAGATACGTGACTGGTCCGCTTTGATTTCTCTTGAGCAGAGAGGCACAGGGGTCAATATAAACTTGCCACGAATTAATCTGTCATCAACGCAAAAAGTCGATAATAATGTTTCCACAAAATCAAACGGCTGATAGCTGGCTGTTACATCGATCCACCTGGTGGTTGAGTTGTAAGAACTGGTTATTATTGTTATTGTTCTCCACTTCCATCTCGGACTGTGTGTACATGTCGTACCCTTGCGAATCACTGTAACCTGCAACCAAGAGCACATTTCCTTCAGAGGAATAGTCCAGGTACCGTTCCAAGAAACTGACTTAAGTTTCTTTTTGACTCAAGTCTAAGATTTGTTTCAACTTCCAAGTTTTGAAAAAAATTGGCTTAAATTTATGACCTGTCTTAGCCAAATCAGTTTTCTTGGAATGCGCCTCAGCGTTCTCCATGACCTGTTTTAATAGCTGCTGGTCACCACAACCTGTTTGATTTTGCCTCTGACCAGTGTTCAAATAGCACGCGACACAACTGACTTTTTCATTTTTGTGTGTTTGCTATGATATGCACATGCTGCTCAATGTCTAAATTTTTTGTTTGAATTTTTTAGTGTGGAGAACACTTTAGTCTCATGGTCAAATTTTTAAAGAGAGTTTCAAGGTCAGTTTTAAAGAATGGTCCTATGTTGAAATTGCTAGTTGTAAATAACAGACAAAGCACGAATGGTTTGCTGTATTCAACTTTGATTTTATTATATTACAATTGTAAGAGAAAACATTCAGCAGCTAGTAATAACAAAAAATCATTCAAAACCAAACATTAAATAAGAAGGTATGAACATACAGCAATCAGGCCAAACAACAAAACAAATTTTTCTGTACTCGATAGCTGACCAATGAAACAGCTAGTACTTAGTGTTATAAATCAACAAACTCACAATCCTAGATATTACTGTAACAATCAATTTTTTTACAAATGACAGAAAGACCCTGCATGCAATTCATGCCAATTTCGTGACAAAAACGAAACTATCCCAGTGACTGTGGATCTCATTCTTGACTTACAAAAAGCTCCTTACAAGACTACCAATAGGTTAATAACTTGGCCTGACCCCTCCATTAAAGGTAACCGTAAGTGTGGAACTGCTTAAACAACCACTGCTTCTCACCGGAATGATTGGAGAGCGTTGTGATACTCTTCAGACCTTCCTCGAACGTGGGGATCTGCATAAGCTTTCCGGGACTGGGCTGTCGCATCATCATATAGTTGACATTGATCTGTGACTCCGTCACGTGGTCGTTTGCCTGCTGTACCAGCTGGATCTCGTAGTACTTGTTACCACCTGCAACCAACAATGAAATTGCTTCAGAGAAATTTGGTCGAAATGACACCAGCGCAAGGTTCCCAGAAAGCGGGATAATTTACTAAAGCACCCTGTAGTCTTTTCACAGCAAAAATTTTTTAGATTTAAATATTTTATTTTTCAAAAGGAAGATAATAACAGGAAATGGTAACCAATTAACAATTGAAAAGGTACAACATTCAAACACTATTCATACAGGTACAACATTCACACACTATTCATACAGCCATGTACTCTTAATGAACAAGTTACTTTCCAAATTATACATGTGCGAGTATATATATACGCAAGTATTTAGGGTCTCTCAAAAGGTGAATTCAAGGTTTTTTAACACTGATAATCAATTTTTCTCTATGATATAATAATACAAGGAATGTACTAAAAAAATTCAAATGTAGGCTTGCTGTGGTCCAAAGATGACTGACAGCAAAAATGTAACCTTCAGACTTCCACCGATCCAGAGGAGTGTTTAGTTAGTGCTACCTAGTGGCTAATCTGGAGATCGCATGAGCATGCCGCACTCCCACCTTCAGATTTCACGTGGGTAATAAGATTACTCCGATTAGATAGGCAGTAGTATACAGAGTCAAGATGCCCCCGATAGGGTTGCTAACCCAGGTTACACAATAGAGGTCAGGACACGTCAACAAAAAGCCAACAGTTGCAATGCTCTCCGGTCTTCCTGACCCGATTGGGGCTTAAATCTTGGACTTTCTGCAATGCATGTAGAAGGTCTAATACATTGGGCCATCGGGACCACTGCTTAAAACAGAAATGCAATCAGAATGTTTTGTGACTGGAAATGATTTGACCTTTAAATAGGTCACATAAGGTGACCAAGAAAAGGTGTGAAAAGACGTTATGGCAGGTTAATGAATTTTAAATCCGTCAACTTTGCCACAAATATAACTTTTAAACAACTTGTACTTTGATTTAGAGCGTTTTGTTCAGTATACGTGTCATAAGAAAATTTTTGCTAAAGGTTTATGCAATAGCTGTGATACAAATAAGAATCTGAAAAACTGAGAAATGGCAATCATGGGTAATCAATTTTGGACCAAAATTAAAGTATTTTTACAGTAATTACTTACTAATACTATAGCGAATTCAAATGCACTGATGGTCATACCTGGTGGCACGCCAGCCATATACTCTTGATGGTGACTACCATATTGAGGCATGGACGCTTGCTGGGATGGTACCATATCGTAGGGTGGTTGGTAGCCGCCCATGTTCTGTGCTGGCACCTGTTGGTACGTGGGGGGAGGTAGTCCCTGACGCGGGCTGACGTGTGGGCTCGGCGCCCCGCCCCCACTCATGGGTTTGGGGTCACCCATGATGGGCGGCAGAGGTCGACGGCCAGGACTGATCATGGGAGAGTTGAAGTTGTTCAGCCTAAAATGGCAGAGAGCAAAAATGACGAGAGCACAGCACACATAAGAAGTTAGTCATTCTTTGTAAACATGACCATATCAGCGCACGCTTGCTGTTTTCTGTTTCATGCCTAGACTACAAAATTTCCATAGAAATGCTCATCGAAAACTTGTTTCACAAAAAGTTCTAAACGAAATAAAAAGTAAGAAATGAAGGAAATAACGTTAATTCATGACACAACAAACAATGATACTCCTCCAAAAATTCGTACAAAAACAAGAAAAACAAAACAATAACAAACCCATTCAAAAAAGTTTGAGGTTCACCTTTCAGGTCTTACATGAAGTAGCTGGACCTGAGTTCAGCGAATAAGGTGGCTAAAATTCAAATTACACTCAGTGTTTTTGTAACTCATACATCAAATCGAATCATATCTTTTATCCTGGTACAAAATCCTCTAAGTCCCATGTCTTAGTATACTCCAATAATCACGGAAAAAACTCAATAGTGTCCCTAGAAAAGTTGCGGTCGTAAGACCGCTTACATAAGTTAAAGTTTTTGTTGTCTGTTTGAAAAGACTTACTTGTTGAAAACATTCAAAACTTAGTGAAAACTCGTAAAAACCTACCATACTTCCAATTCAAAAAAATTCAAAACCAACATTCAATAATGGTAAAAAACATTGAGTCAGCAACTTTTAAATCAACCACATCTGTGAGTTATAATGACCCTCAGCGCACCCTATAGGTGGATTATCAACTCACGTCCTGGCATCGCTACAGTCCTCCATGAGCATATGTTGACTCATTGGGCTGCCTTGAACACTGGCAGGAGAGGGCCGACTTGACAGGCCTGTTGCCGTGCCACTACGACTAGAATGGTTACTTGAGTAAGTGATCGCTGAAACAAGATAGGAAGAGAAAACAACATAAGTCAGGATTCCTCCTGAATTGTTAATGACTGACAATAGATGGCGCTTTGTGCTAATATTGCATTCTAGCATTTTGGTTACACATGAGGCCATGGTAAGTGCATGCACAGAATAGAACTAGGCAGAATAAACAAGTCCATGTTCACATTAAGCTGCATGGAGATGCACCAATAAAATGGAGATTTCTCTAAAAAATACATAAATAGTGAAAACCGGAGGTGTTTGATTTATACATTTATTTATACCACCAGTGCATGAATGCTACGAGTTTTTCTGAATACAGGAACTTTCACATTATTTATAAAGTGAGCTTTTATCTCTCTGATCTCGACTTCGCTGGGCAACCGATCTCGCGGTGATTGATGAAAATAATAACCAGCCATTGAGTTTTTAATTGAAAAAAACTTAAAGACTTGATTTTACTTTGTGTTCAACAGTATCAAAATTGACACTGGGGTAGACTTCGTGAAAACATGGTTGGTTTTGAAGAGTACTGGATTTTTACCGGCATCTTATAATGCGCACAAAAACTAGCCACAGGTGGTTCCAAGGAAGAAAAAGAAAAGTGTAAAAATCTAAAATAAAAAAGTTGAGATTGGCAAAATTTCAACATTTTGACGATCTAGTCCATATCTGTCAAAGATGTGTTGGTTTTAATTGACCTTACTCTTACACTGACAAAGGAATGTGAATTGGTTTTTTACTCTACCAAATTAAATATTCCATGGTGGAGGAAACCGTAGACTCTTCTATAGATAGACCCAGGGATAAATTAATGTCCTGACAAGACCCTTCATTCATAGCCATATAGTAACACATTTTAATTTTTTTTGCTTTGGAACAACCAGAAACTGAAAAATTAATTTTAAAATTCTTTAACAAATTCTGTGTATTTTTTGAAAATACACAATGTCATATTGAACAATGTGGTAATTTTTGTGGTACTATTGAATCTCTCCCCCTCGGAAAATGCACAATTTTCGTAGAATTTCTTATCTCGTTCATGGTTTTTGCCATGACTTCGACGATGAGAACTACTGTGGCCTGACACCTAGCATTCAGAGATATTACAACATCCCCGTAAAAAGACACATAAATACAAAGCAAAAAATGATGGTGCCTAACATGACGCAAAGACAAATGAGTGACTCTCGTCCAGCTTAATACACGTCGGTGCTGATGTACTCATAAAACAACAGATTATAATTTCAAAGATCCACTGCTTCACAACATCTAGTGCATTCGTGCACAGTGGGACTCTTCCACATGTTTTCTTCTCAACGGTAAAATCTCACCAATTTCGGAGAAAAGTAAACGCCAAATTGACATTTTAGTTTTCAAAGGCTTTTAACTTAAGTTCTGAATGCTCGCAATATTTCAAAACAATGTCCGATAGTGGCATAGAATTTAAGGATAAAAAAATCGTTTGGGGCTTATAACTTGTAGCTTACAAAAAACGAAAACCAAAACTTGTCTGCTAAGTTTTAACCTAAATAGGTTAGATTTTACGGTATTTGAGAGTAGTGAGATTCTGCGGTGTAAGGCATTAGCGATCAAACTTATTTAGGGACTGAATGATAATACGTTCCATTCCACATATGATCTGATGACGACATGCATGTACCATTTGTCATTTGCTGGGCTGAGACACAAGGAATGTTGAGCTGTTTCTACACCACTACATAACGTTGTGCGTTCGTTAGCCATTTTCCTACACGGCGGTGACAGAGTACAGCAAATGCATATTCAGATAAAAAGACGAAAATTCCCCACCATGACGACGGAAGTTGAACTCATGGTTAAGAATAGCCTTCCCTCATTAACGAGAATGAATTAAGGGAAATTACTAGGTGAGCCATAACACTCATTACTCTCTTGTTTTTGCTAAAAACATAATTAGCTGTAATGGCGGCGGAAAGTGTATTTTGTCCAATTGCTTTGTCCTGTACTTTTATTTTGTGGACTAATGTTGAACGTTAACTAACAAGAATTCACCTGTTACTTAGATAGAAATTTCTCAGCACTTTTTACAAATTCTTTGCAATCATCATGATGTCAAATTATCCCCGTTGTGCAGAAGAAAAACAATGTTCAAATATCCAAAAAATGTCTGAAACAATGACATTTTGTTTCGTCAACTCAGCCGGTTTTGAAACTTAAAAGTTGTGTGTCAAATGTTGATTATCATCAGCACCACCAGGAGGCCACGTATGTTAAAGGTATCTCACACAGACATCAAGATCAAAACATCAATCATGCCAACGAAAATGCACATTTGCAATTCTTCTCAACTATAATCTACATACACGACAAAATATAATGAACAAGGCAAATGATATATGTAATCATCGACTGCTGAGCAATCAGAAATGAAAACAATAGCAAGACGTAACGTAATAATATGTCAACAATAAAGAAAGTATAAACATGACAAAATGAATTCACAACACCCAAGGCATGCAAGATCGCCTGAACTCACTTGGTTTGACAGGATGAAAGCTGGTAGCCTGGGTAAATGTGTTAGTTCCTGAAACGGTTTAGGCGCGTTCACAATCAGTAACTGAACCAACGCCTAACGGCTGATATTTTTCTGTTCAGAAATTTGGCTTTAAATTATAAACCTACTTTCTTACAAACACCATTTCACAAAAAATCACAGTACTACTACTAAATAATTTTCATTTTTAATTTCTTATTTTGAAGATATAAAAAATATTAAAATAAAAAATGAAATGCAAAAATCAATACAAAAAATTTTCACCTATTCAGCTTAGGACTTCCAAAATAGTAAGAAGCAAATTCTATAATTTTTCATGACAAAAGATTTTCCCCACAAATTTATTTTCTTAGAAAGGCAATCATTAGAATTACCTGGTAAAGTTAGCGTATGCTACTGAAACAAGCCCTCCTCCATAGTACTTCTGCCTTTTGTCTTAACGATCGTGAAACGCAAATTACCAGGACAAGCTAAATGATCATGCAGTAATTACCCGGAACTTAAAAACGTGATAATTACCACAATTATGCGAGGAATCATAGTGTTCTAAATTATACTTGTCTAAGGATCGCCCACATATACTTGTGGGATTACAATAGGAGGGATGCGATCTTTTCGTTCTTGTTTCAAAGAATAGCCTATAAGACATTGGTACTCTGAGTGTTGTTGATTACATCGCAGTGGCAAGCAGTTACATAAAGCTAATGACAACTACCGTCACCTGCCCGCAAGTGGGAGTACTTATACATGAGGAGCACCTGTTTGAATTAATGGCAAATAAAGATCCTTTTGTTTAAGTTTAGCAGGGGCCCAAGATACTCAAGATAAGCTACACTGAGGTTACGAGGTTTACTTGAATTGTGCGGTGATCTCGTTAAGGTGAATAAAGTACAGTGTCTGAAAGTTTCGGAGGAATCCAACCAGACATTTTTGATACAGGAGGCTCTAAAATTAAACGAATTTGGACGTTTTTAGTTGTACTGCATAGTTTTAAGCCCACAAGAAATTAGTCATAAGGAACACAACTCAGTATACCTAAAGCAGCTGACATCCATGACAAAAAGTTTTTGATTTAGAGGGCTTAATAACAAACATGAAATTATTCTCAAATTGTTCTTTAGTCAATATACTGTGTGATTGCTGCATCTGATTTTTGGGTTTGGAAGGACACATTGTCATTTGTTGTTGGAGACCAGGCTCCACAATATGGCTTGTTACGGCCGGTGTGTCATGCTTCAAGGAATAACGACTTTCACTTTGCCGTAAGACCATAAGTCACTTCTCGTCTGAGTATGGAATAAGTGGAGACCAATTTTATGGAGGTACGTGGTCTAGATGAAAGGTAAATTTCTCTGACAGAACGCGGGTTTGTTGCTGAATTATGCTAATGAAGTTGTTGGTCCTGTATTGTCCAATGAAAGTTCTCCTTAATTGTCAAGGTAAGGCCGACTTCCTGCAGTTGCTACGGTTACCTGGCTGCATCAAACAATTCAAGTGCGCCACAGCTACCGTAATTACCTGAATACATATCGGAGCTGCTCCCCGGGTGAGATCCGCAGTGCGAGCCGCAGTGAGAACTGTGCGGGGAGCTGAGGCTCAGTGGTGACCCCTCCGGGCGTAGCGAGCAAATCTGCAGGCAGTCATTGAGCGAGACATCGTTCGAGAACACTTCATCTTTGGTCTTTAGCTGAAAATAAAGTAATTCCGCAGTGTAATAATACGGCAACACAAAGCTGTGGTTTGACTATTAGTCACGTATCTAACATTTCAATATACAATTACACAGGTTTCCATGACAACTACGCTAGAAACTATACTGTAATAATACCATTTTCAAACAATTCTACAGAGAATAAAAATTAAGTTGCCATTATATCGAGTGTACCTTTCTGTTTGAGTGTGTTTGCCCGTGTCAGATTTGATAAGAGAATAACACAGACTTATGACTGTCCAGTAAACTAGAAATCCTTACGTAACTACAAAGGCCATTTCTGACAATTTTGAGGGAAATAAGTCGAAAAATGTGCCCGGAACCAATGTGTTTCTGTTAGAGAAACCTGAGGCTAAGAAAGATCTAACAGGAGACCATCCCAATGCTACAGTCATGTGAAATTCAACAACAAAACTTATTTTTGGAGAAAACTCATCACCCCGACTTTCTGATACAAATGTTATCAAATTTTCTGAGCCACCGACACTACGCAGAAACCTAAAGTATTTCCCTCTCAGATAGATTTTGTTAATCAGCTGACAAACATTAGGTGTGATAATGGGTGCGGAAATCATTAAGGGGCCCCCATGTACATATTTTCATGCCTACTTGTGTTGTCATGGATAATTTGAGTTCAGTTGAAGAGGCATAAGATTAGCCCACTTAGTCATCAGACAGGAGGTCCAATTTGGCTGTAAACAGGTTCTTGCCAGATGTATAGCTTAAGAGATTATGCAAATTCAAAAGGTGAAAGTGAACTTTTATGGGAGATGCTCAAGCACGCAAATGTGGCAGATTGAATATCTACAAACTAAAGGCTTCCATACAGCAAGTTTTTAATAAATATGATAGATGGCGCTATACTTGTTTTTAGAAAGTTGTGAAATACATGGATTTTAGGGTAAACTGATCAAAACTAGAGAATTACTTGGTCAACTACAGTACATCCTCTAACTACGTTGAATTAACAACAGTTTAGGATACACCATGGCTACCAAAATAATACGTTTTCTAGTTCTGCCCTATCGCTAACACAAGACAATATTTTGAAAAACAGCAGACACTCACAGCGACATAAGAACCCCTTTGAAAAACGAAAAGACAGTTTGGGTAAGATTATATTGTGTGAAAATTTGCTAAAACATGTTTTTAATTGTATTTTACCATCATTTACTAACATAGGTGTCGCCACTATCGACAAATATTTTACTCCCTTTTAGTTTTACTTTTCTTGAAATGACAGCGTTGTTGATACTGGTGGTGGTAGCGGTGGGGTTAGCTAGTAATTCTGGCGATACCGGAGGTGGTGTTGGAGTTGATAGTGGTGGTGATAGAGGTGGTATTGAGGTGGCATTGTGTTGTGGTGGTGTTGTGTTGAGGGGGTGTTGAGGTGGTGTGTTGAGGTGGCGTTGCATTGAGGTGGTGTTGTGTTGATGTGGTGTTGTGTTGATGTGGTGTTGTGTTGATGTGGTGTTGTGTTGAGGGGGTGTAGTGCTGTGGTGATGAGGGGGTGTTGTGTTGAGGGGGCGCTGGCTATCCTGTTGCTACTACTGTAGTTGTTGTTGTTATTTCTTTCAGGATTAAACTGAGAACTCCCGTGAAAGAAAATAAAACAAACAAAAACATAAAATCTACAAAAAAGTTTTAGTAATTGACACGTAAATCACACGTTATTCATAAACAAACCGACTGAACAGATTATAAATTTTAGAATTTGACAGTCTGTAAATGCTATACAAACACAAGACACCATCTTTAAGGCTGACACTTTTTATCTGATAAGACGACCTATTTGTTAAAACAATTGATAACTGCCAGACACCAGTCTTATTTCCTCTTCGAATGAATGCTGCGCGAGGGACCTCACAAATAATACCTCTTTTAAAAATATCCAGTCTCCATTTCAAGTCATGTCCACACTACAAATTACCCTGGAACAACTTGCCCTCAGGAGCAACTTTGCTTCCGTTCACCAAAGTTTCCAATAACTACCGGTATACATAGCTTACACTTAGCAATCAATAAGGCGCACAGAATTGGACACCCATATTTATGTAATTGAGCAAGTGAGCAGACGGCAGTTTAACTAAATTCCACCTTGCATGCAGGTTTGCATCTACACTAGGACTTGCAATAGGACATGTTAACTATATCCAAATGGGCGCTTAAACTAGCGCAAGTTGCACCTAGAACAACTTGCGCCCAATCAGTCACCACACAAGTGGTGTCAAGGAGGTGGAGCTGGTGCAATCACTTTGCGGATGTAATTTTATTATATTTTTATTACCTGTCACACTGTGAAGTACAAAATAACGGGAGATCAAGAAAACATTGGTTTGCGATATTTCACTGAAGTCTTCGATTACTTTTTTATTTATTGGACGTAAGCAAGAATGAAAAACTAAAGAGAAAAGAGAATTTGGTATGCAGTTTGTAAATGATGCGAAAAGCAATGATTCACCAATTGGATGTATTCAATCGCGCATGTGCTCAGCTAATAATTACTTCAGCTTTGACTAAGTTTGCTATCCACTGGGGCACTTGAAGAGGAGCAAGCTGCACTATAGAAGAGGTGGGATTGTCATAGTTGTCAAAGTCACACCTGAGTCAACTAGTTGAACTTTAGTCCACACAGTCACTTTAGCTATCATGGTAAGGAATATTATACTATCGATTTTACGAAATGCAGTTTTAATTAATTAAAATTTTCACAAAAATGTAGCTAGTAAGAGAATTAAATTTGTTTTCTAAGCTTTTGATTTTGTTGTGTGTTTATTTTGTGACAGAGGGGCATGTTGTTGCAGACTTTGAAATCAACCATACACTAAATACAAACAGAATTCCCTTCTGTGTATAAAATAATGAACACCAGCAGGAAATAGAAAAGTGTAAAGAAAAAACCCTTTTGCATGGCAAACACTATTTGCAAGGATACTCTTGAGTCTTGAAATTGACGTCAAAATAAACTTATGAGTCACGTGGAAGTGTACAAGTTATCAAAGCGGAGAAAATGTCCAATTTCACAGAAATCTGCTTGTCACGCTTAAAACCTAATCAATTTACTTTTGTTTTCTTAAAAAGAACAACTTCAGGAACAAAAAGTTGTTTTCTCAATGATAATTTCTGTGGTACGGAACAATGGTCGTTAACAAATCTATTAGTTTGATCCGTAACCCAGGCACGTGCCAGTGCTGGTGTTTTGACATCGACAAATGATTACGACTTCACTTCACCTCGGAAAAACAAAGCTGAGAATTGATGGACAATTGGATAGCTTTAAAAACCAGGCTTTTATGATAACAATTGGCAAGTCTATACTATTGCCACAGCTGTTGACATGATGGAAACCATTTCGTAATCTCAGCAGACAGGAAAAACTGAAACCATAACTCACTGGATCGCAGTGCGAAATGGCAATTAAAGAGTGTTTATTTAATTTTTTGCGATGTTAAATGTATAATATATAGACAAAAACAGCGGCTAGCAGAAGATGAATTGCTCTCAATGTCCTTTAGAATTGATACACTTTGGTGCGATCTAGAAAAACCCAAATACTAACAATACATTAGATGCTTAACTTTAGTTTAATTACCGGGGACAATTAATTAGCCAACAAACACTAGGCAATGCAATTGGTGAAATAAATACGACCGGGGCACCTAATTCTTTTCTAAAACAGAACCATTTTTGAGATGGAAAGAAAAAATCCATTCCTCGCCAAATAGCGAATTAAAGGTTGTATGTGCGGTGCAGCTTACAAGTCTGCAGAGGTGGTATCGCTGTTCAGACCCGTATTTATCAGTGAGCACCAGGGGGAGTGCTCAGAATGGGAGGCGGAGAACAGGAAAATGTGGGCACCACGGGACAGGAGAGCAACCCGCGGGATCAAGCAACAGCGGGATCCGGAACAACCGTACAGGGGAACATCTTTGCACAGAAAAAAGACAGCATGGGACGGAAAGTGCCAAATGGGGAAGCGGATCACTATGGTAATACTGAGATGCGAGAACAGCAGTAGAGGCATATAACCACAGAATTTGGTATGGGCAACAGCAACAAACATCTGCTGCAAAGAATGGAATGGTCCCAAAGCTGTTACACCAGCAAAGGTGAAAGTAACAAGGTCTTAAATCATTCCCTGAATGTTGGCAAGGAAAATGGGATTGCAAGTTTATCCAAATTTGTGGTCTAAATCCCAAATATCTAGCATTAATTAGCAGTTATGACCTGTGGTTGACACCTGGCATTTGGCAATTTCAATTTAAATTGAATTCTGTCTTAATTTGAAATTTAAATGATGCAAGACAAATGATGTTTTCGCATAGGTGCATAGGGTTAGCTAACACTTGGAAATGTCAGTGATATAACATTTCAGAGTCGAGGTAAAAACAATCAGATTATTTTGCCAGCATAATGAAACGCTGAAACCCACTTGCAGCCGCAAAGTGTGACAATAGCGCAACGAAGTTTATTGGGTTTTACACTTTCATTTTTTAATAAAATCAAACATAAACAACAATAAATTTTAAAACATATCAGATTAATTTTCAATTATACTTCAACTTAGTTTCAATTATGACTGTTGTAGGTGTTAGTCGGCTTGCTCGATTTTGATGTTGTAAAATCAAAAAAAGTTAACACAAAAAATGCATCGGTATTTACAAGTTTAAGACATGAGCATGGAATTATTTCAAAACTAGTCCTGCAGATATAGAGCAAATCTATGTATGTTGTCTGACAAATCAAGAATCCTGGATATTGAGTGTATTAGGAGAACGAGGTAAAATTTCCATTTCACAACAGAATGGTTTAGATGTAACATTTGGCTTTGAAACACGACAACGTGATTCCTGCTTACTCCACTGTCAATGGCAATCTTACACTTCACAACATGGACGTTCATTTCACGCTTGATACACTTAGGTATCTGCCAAACTGAAAATTAAACTTGCAAGTCTCGAATGCCATTAAGCTATTAAATTTCACACAGCAGAATTTTCAGGGCAATGCCAAGGAATTTATGGCACTGATTTGAATTATTTTCACGCTAATTATAATAAAAACGTGCTAGATGAAGCCATTCACCAACTCAGAGAGCCGGTGGCAGCTAAATTGACCAAAGCTACTATATTGCCTTGGGCAAAAAGTGATATGGAAATCAGTTATAAATGTGTGTAGTCCGTAAATTGTTCCAGAGGGTGCCATCATTGGCCGTATGTATACAAAGGCCTGCAGGGCTATTTCTATGTTGTAGGCATAAAACCTAATATCAGACCTTCAGAAGTTGACCCCGATAAAACATAAAAACAACAGCCAGAGGCTGCGGGCAGGTGTTTGTTTTTTAACCAATGTCGAGAGGCTTTTGTACTTTTGATTATATGTAGTATAGGTTCCAGCCATTCACAACAATTTTCATCTGTGAAATCATAAAAATGTGGCTATTTCAGTTTTAGTTTGTCAACATGCTTGCCTTCAAACGACAAATCTCATACATAATTAAAATTAAATCTTGGTAATCAAAGCAGTTTGACATTGTCTAATCTCTTGTATTCGGAACTTGACTTGAAACTGACCAATTGCATGGTAGATTTTGCGTAAAACTTGCACTCGAATAATGCACCCTGATTGGTTAAGTTTCGAGTCTGACTCTGCCGGAATCCAGCTTCAGTTCGTGAATAGACCCAGAAACTAACAGTTTCTTTACTTGTCCACCATTAATAATGCCAACTGTCATGTTTTTCCTTGCACTTTCATAACAAAATCAAAACTACTACATCTGGCAATGTGAGGATGTTAGATCTTTTTGTGGCAGCAACTTTCAATAAAAAAAACCCCGACTTATATTTCACTTGGAGTAAACCACTAGTCTGTGCTAAGAATTGGGGTGAGCCAAGAAGACAGAGACTGTCCTAAAGTATTTTGTTTTGATTCCACACCAAATACTGTTTGTTTTCTTTTAGATAATAATTTGACAGTAACTCTTGACTCATGCCCAACACCTTGTGACTGACAATGTTGAGAGTGCCGACAGGGTGAGTGAAGTGAACATGTGAATATTTCCATACACTAATCACAAAAAATGTCAACAAAAGTCCATCAACCCAAATGATGCAGACAGCTGATCCTCAACTTATCACATACAAACACACAATTTCTCTGCTGTATGCTGGCAATGCCTACACAATCTGCAGGCAAAAGGGTCTACGTGAAGTGTTGAGCCAGAAATTTGCGAGTGTTGACAAGCAATATTGTATTATCACAAACTCTGGCAAGTAGTGACGTAATCATCCACAAAAATCCACTTGCCATGTCTGAACTGTTCTGTCAAAGATTACATTTCAAGGTCAAATGTTTTTTCGCATCACCCGGATGTTCGTGATCTCATATCAAGGAGTTTTGTAATCAGAACAATTTTGTAGAGCACACTATGATATATATCAACTCACGTTTTTATTGCCTGTTTACATTCTGTAAAATACTCTACGATGAAGCCTCGCCAATTTTGGACAAAAGCAATTACCGAAATTTCCTTTTTTCTTTTTTCAAAAGCTTCTAACATCGTTATGAACGTCTGCAATTTTTTCAAATATCATCTGCTGGTTCAGCCATGGTACAGACATTCAGAACACTTAAAAGCATAACTTTATTGCTACATATCTTTCAAAAAATCGTCGTGGCAACACGATTTCGTGAGGCAACCGAGTTGTCTTTTACAGCTAGTCCAGCTTCTTGATGGATTTCCCGGCCATGAAAAGCCATGAGACAAAAACCGATGCCCTGAGAAAAAGACGACCAAAAATGGCGGATACTGAAACGTGAACGAATTAGCTGACAAATGTTTTCGAATGGCTGTCCATCAACGCTAGTGATACCTACCCTCTTACGAGCTTGCTGCTGCTCCTTCTGAGAGTGAGTTTTGTGATGTTTCCGTAGAGAACTTGGGTCCGTGTAACGCTTCGTGCAACCCATCACTGTGCATGCGTACGGTTTCTGTGAAAAAAAACAAAACAACAAAAATTAGTTATAAACATAATAAGACTAACCCAGTTTGTTACAATGTTCATCCGGCAAAGTGCATTACAATCGACGTTTTTCATACTCAGTCAGCAGCACGTAACAGTTATTACAAGTGGTGATTTGAGTGAACTATGGCTTGTTTTAGTATTTTAACTGATCCTGTATTTGTCCGATTTCTATCTTCGAAAAATCAAATATGAATCTCGATTTGTTAAAAATTAAAACTTGCTCAAAACTAGTCCTTCTGTAGCAGTTGTTTGTTATTCATTTGATTCTTTAACCAGGGAGTGTTCTTCAGAAAATAAATAGGTACAGGTATGCCTCCATGAAGTCACAAAGAAGACATTTCAATTTCTAAGAATAATTAAAATACACTGCCATTTCAATACCTGACTAAAAGGTGACCCGTTTCAATACCCTAATCGGTGAAAACCGTAACCATTTCAATGCCAAAATCAGCGAACCCAGTGCCAGATGTCCATACACCCACACCCTGGGACAATCCCCGCGGCACAAAACATATTACGAATAACAACAAAGTGTTTTTAACAAACATACGCCATTGTTCTGTACCACAGCCTGGGAAAAACTATCCTCGATTTTTATTACTCAATTTAGGACACAAAAACTTGAGAAGTGACTCAAGAATGCCATTAGGCTCGTGTGAGTCTACAGTCATAAAGCAATGTTTTGTTTATTGGAATTAATGACTCTCAATTCGCATACGTCACAAGTCCAACGTAAACGTCACAATGTGAAAAAAGATGATTTGAGTTATCAACACAATTTGTTACAGAAACCATCCAACCAGAGAACATGTGCGAGTCACTTGTCCAGTGTAAATAAAATCTTTTTTTCTAACAACAATCACACATCCTGATAAGAACTTGGAAGAATGGGTCTGGGAATTGAACCACAAAGGACGACAGGGAAAACGTTTGGTGTGGGAACATGACAGGGACTGACTCAGGTTTGAGAACATGTTGGGCTATTAACATTTAAACAAAAGCCATTTTTGATGAGAAAAATGGCGTTGACAATCGAGAACAATTAATTCGAGTATCAGCAAATCAAAACATTTACCCCCACTTGAAACAGCTTAAGATAGTTTGTTTACTAAAAACTTTTCATATCACCACTAACAGTTTCCACTCTGCTTATGTTCCCACCATTTTCAACCAGTTGTAATATTATTCAAATTTTAACACATCGTGATGTGTGAACCACTTCTAATGAAACACCACAGCATAGTTAAACCCGAGATCATAAAATCAATTCCTGAGTCGAGGCTCAAGCGTCTTGGATCTTCATAATAACAACTACCACATTTAATTAATATTAGTTTGACCAACCATCAACTTAACTATGCAATTTCAAAACAAAAAGCGATCACGATGGCACGGAATTACGTCAAAAAGGTGCTTAGCATTTAATTACCTTTACAAGGCATTCTATATACGTGGGCAACTTTCAATCAATAATCCCGAATTGCCAATTTCTATAACGTAACATTAAAATCAGGAAAAGCTTCTCTATCTCATATCAGTTATTTTAGTAGCATGATCCTTGACAAAGACATAAATCGGATCAGCCTTGAACTCAACCGACTCAGAGAAAGGTGAAATCTAGGCTGATACGTGTTTTACCGGGTGTTTGTTCACAGTGATATTCTAAATATACTTTATTTTTCACTTCGTTTTCTTCAGTTCCATTTCCCCGGAGGCTTTATGAGCAATCACGTATATTTTATTTTGTTCACCACTACTTCATTGAAATGACTTTTTTTACTTGCTAAGGAAGTCCAAGGAATATTTCTTGGAATCTTAGTTTAAGTACTCTCCCATCATGATTTGCTGCGCCTCACTGTGGGAATATCCTTAATTACGAATGAGCGGTATCTCATTTCACTGCACAGAAGTAAGAAGCAAGTCGTGACTGATACTGTTAAATATTGATTAATACCGTAAGTGATATCCCAACTAATAAAAGCAGAAAATGTAGACAAGAAGGCATAATCTTCTAAGTATCCCAAAATCTCAGGCACGTGTGGTATTAAAGTTTAGTTTTTGAACAAAAGCTTCACAAGCAGAAGTGCACAACATGGAGACAGACAAAATGCTCCGTGGTTTTTTAAGGGAATTTCATACTAAAATCTCGTACATTTTCGAATGCTGTATTTATCAGCAACTGAAGGAATCCCATGATGCCTAAGCCCCACTGAATTGTGCCAAATTTCGTACACATTTGAATGTTATTTCAGCAGCTGAATGGTTCCGGGGATTTCTAACCCATTCTAAATCGGCTAGATGGCTCATCAGTTTCAACTATTGATACAACCACATTGTATCAGGTTTTCAAGCATTGCTTCTGGAAAACATTTAACTCTCATGGTGTTGAATTGAAGGGAAATTCTCGGCGAGAAAGGAAAATTGTACGAAAACTAACGGGAGAGTGGAATCAAACCGAGTAGCCCCGCAGCAACAGCCGAATGGAAATGTCTGGCAGATAACGGCGAGAATTGGTGATTTATGATAAAATCACTTAAAACATAAAGGGTTTTCTTGCTGTACAACACTGGTCAAAGATAATAACTTCAAGAATTCTATCCCATCCAACGATAATCCAAAAATGCGTTTATGGATGTAAAACCAACAGTCTCTTTAACAAGGGCAACAGATTAGAACAAGAACAAAATGATGGCGATGAGAAGAACAATTAATGCAAGTCGTGTAAAACTTACCGTGTCCTGATGAGTGCGCTGATGTTTGGCTCTGTCTGATGAGTTACTGAATGCCTTGCTGCAACCTATATGTTGGCAGACGTATGGCCGTTCGCCTGTATGTGAGCGCAGGTGAATTTTCAGGTTCTCCAGACGTGAGAAGGCTTTATTGCAATTTTCAAACTGGAAACAGAGAGCGATGACAGTGAATTATTATATTTAGACTATTACTAAGTATAAGAAAAAAATCTTAATTTTGGGATAAAATTGCTAATACAATCGTCATTTTTCAAAATTTCAAAAGGCTCCACAGTAAATGTTGTTGAATGACAAAGCAGAGATCAAATACTGATGACAATGAGGGGTAAAGTATCCTAAATAACATTTGTCTGAAAATTTTATGGTGAAATCTCTACACAATATGATCGACGAGTGAAATTTTATTTCATCGTTTTTTTTCCACGTAAAATATACAGCACCAAATTCAATAAACTTCCATATTCAAGTTTTGCACCACAGCTACCAAGCATAAGACAAAAGTATTGAAAAATTGCGGACTTTGCTATGATTTTAGAAGCCGTTGAAAAATGAAAAGTAACATTTGTCCGAAATTGACGAGCCGTTACCGTAGTATGGTAAAAGTTTGCCAGGTTTGGATGGTGAAAAATTAACTGCAGTGCTTAAGGTCGCAGATTGTACCAAATTCCCCAATTGTCCGCATACGCGGCTTAAAATGAAGAATTTATACCACGATATTAGTAATATCAACACATATGTTAAATGGCTAAATCACACTACTGAAAGGCATCGAGAGTCTAATATCAATATCACGGTGCTGAAACTGTACCAAGTACATGCTACATGTTTTACAATTTGTAATCAAATCCTTGTAATGCACAATAAATAATCATAATGGTTGGTGCTATAGTGGCAACGTATTTGCATAAGTCGCCACAAAAATCTTTAAAATTTCGACAGTATTGGTTGCTCTGGGGAGTGACTATGGTAAGGTTGCATACAGCTAGGTCATTGTTTCATACATTTAGCATTTAATGTCATGATTCTTAATTTCAGTGTGTATTTGTGTCTTTTCAAGAGCTGAAGTCTTATTAATTCAAGACAGATGTCATGTAATACGTCAGGTAGCGCAAAAACAAAAGGATTTTTTGTACATTTAGAGAATTTTTTACGTCATTTATCTCAATGTAAAATATGTATGTGGTAAAAGTTATTCAATAAAGATGGTTGCTAAAAATTAACATTTTTCTACTTTTCAGAAACTCACTACAGCTGCAAATGTGCACAATTTTACAAAATATTGCTTGGTGACAGCTGAAGCAAAGCATTTCCTGAAGTTATTTTTGTTGGGAAATTTAACAAAATGTCTTGTCCGCCATTTTGTGTCACACTGTGACAGTTTATGAACTATTTTTATGTGTTTTTCTACCTTGACACACTGACATGTATAACATTCACTCATTTTTATACAAAAATTACAGTAAAGGGTTTTAGCACTTAACTATGAACTAACATAACTCGGAGCGACAGAGAAATTTTAAGTAACCAATGTGCTCAAAGAGCAACTGATAATTTTTGTACAAACCCAGAACAAATATTCTTATTTTGCCTGAAAAATCTACGCACATTCTCTAAACCGTTAATTAACAACTAAGAAGATTGGCTTGGGGGGATTAGCGTTTCGCTGCTCTTTTTAAGAACAGGGTAATAAATAATTTTCTGACCCAATTGTTGTTATTGGCCTTAGACACAAGAATTTCCTGATCAGCGTTTAAGTCTCAAAAGTATCACTTAACACTTCTTAAGATGTATCGATCAAACCCCGAGAAAAACACGCTTTACAGCCAGGAAGGAAATGCGCACGGGACTCAAACCAGATCAATACGAAGGCATTGTGTTTGCTGATTAAGTCTAAACTTTTCAACACATTCCAGATTTCACAGGAAGGAATAGACGAATGCGATAACGGGATAAAAATGAGCTAAATTTACAATACAAATAAATCAAAAACCTGATAACACATAGATTTTCAACCACGGCAAATGTTATAGTGAAGCATCACGTTTTAACACACCAATATCATTGATGAGAATTTTGTTTAAAACGACAATTACTCAGGACGTAATGTCTTCAGATGCCTTTCACCTGACAAGCTGAATAATTTAAATATCAAGAAATCATTTCAGAATTATGACAATGAATATCAACAAAGCCCATCTTACACGGGGGTGATGTATATACCACAAAACCTGAGATATGTGGCCTCACCAATGACCATAGACTGGTGATGGTGAGATGGCAACTGTCTCCCACACAATAGATGGCAAGACTGTCTCGTCCATGAGTCGTCTCACTTACAACATGCCGTGGAAATCGATATTTGTTTAGTACGCACTAAAATAGTCCGGCACACAAACAATTTACCACTACAAGTTAATGCGACAGCCATACTTTTTACGTCAGAAAATTAATGGATGCCGTTACATATGGAGATAATCTGACCAGATATCAGTAATATACAACACATCAGTGTTTGCATACTAACTAAATGAACCAGAGCCCCTGTGTATGAAGGTGAATCAAATACATCGAAACATAATGACCCGTTTCTACCCTGTCTCGATGTGCCTAGACCAATCAACGGACTTCCCGCCTTTTCTTAGAACGGAACCAGGATGTGATGATGCAGTAGAAGATATAAAAAATCAAGGTGCACCTTTATTACTGTTTTTTTACTGTGCACAGAAACTGGGAAATATATTCATTAATCAAAACCTATGCTTAATTAAAAACAGGTGAGTATCATTAGGAATTAGGTTCCCTTCAAGTAATGCCTTCCTACATCTACACGACACGTAGACTATTTGGGTCGCAATCTTTTGTTTAAACATGATTTGCGGAGAGCGGGTCGAGAGCTTGAAAAAAAAAACATGGAGATGATGAAAGTGAAGCCGAATGTTTATTTCAATAAAACATCCACGTTGGGAAAAGATCAGAGATCTTCTTTATCACAACTGTCCCCTTGATAGACAATTGCAAGTGTAAAAACATTCGATGATGCTTTACACGGCAAATAGTACTTGAGATTGCGTGGATGTTGTTCGGTACAAGCCAATACTTAAGTGCAAACAAAACGTGACCGCCTCTGTAGTAACGAAGGAGTTGATCAATTCGAGAAAATACCAATGATGGCTTCAAAAACACCACACATTCTTTGCATCATTTGCATTTACAGACAATGTTAAAGAATGAATCAAAAAGCGCCAAACGGTAGTGACTATNGATGATGAAAGTGAAGCCGAATGTTTATTTCAATAAAACATCCACGTTGGGAAAAGATCAGAGATCTTCTTTATCACAACTGTCCCCTTGATAGACAATTGCAAGTGTAAAAACATTCGATGATGCTTTACACGGCAAATAGTACTTGAGATTGCGTGGATGTTGTTCGGTACAAGCCAATACTTAAGTGCAAACAAAACGTGACCGCCTCTGTAGTAACGAAGGAGTTGATCAATTCGAGAAAATACCAATGATGGCTTCAAAAACACCACACATTCTTTGCATCATTTGCATTTACAGACAATGTTAAAGAACGAATTAAAAAGCGCCAAACGGTAGTGACTATTTACAGAAAGTTGATCCGCGGACTACACTGAAGCTGTGTTCCGCCAATGGAATTTAGAGTACAGCTGCAAAATATGTGGAAAATGATTTAATGTCTAGTATAAAAATGGAAGATTAGAGGGTGTAGATTTTCCCTATCGGAAGGGACAGCTGCCACCTTGGAATTGGATGCTTTTGTTCTCTTATCTAAGCTTTGTAGCAATTGTCTGTGGTAGGCAGACGAAAACTGTGGTGACTGAAAGTGCCAGGGTTTGATGACGGGACCATTAGCTGCGTTCTCACGTATTTCGAAATCTCGGAAATATTTCAGGAAAACATTAACGGGATAAATTCCAAAAATGGTCGTGTATCCAAGGATTCCTGCTGACTGCCGGAATACCCATATTTTTGTCACTGCTGTTGGCAGGGATTGACACTATGGTACTCTAAATTAAGTAAGCAATCGTAACTCACGAATGAAATTTCCCGGTATTAGTTCAGACAAATTGGGTGGAACTCAAACTACCAAGTAAATTGTGTCAGAATACAAAAAAAAATGATCAAAATTTTAGTGGAATAAATAATGGGAATACTACAACTAAATTTCACACAGGAACGGCATTATTAGAATTAGTCTCGTGTCGACTCATCCCTTGGTATTGTGCCACTGGTACCTTGCTTTCCCGCTTTCCCAGGTATTGCGCTGATATTGTATGGCAGCATCCCCCCTTCTATTGTGCGGGAAATCCTCCTGGTAGACGAGGAGACTTACACAGATATTTCCACCTAAACACTTTAAGGCCGTTTGATTTGCCCATTCTGTTATTCTAATACAAAACTTCCTGTTCGATTTGTCCAACAAAGAGTATCATTTCCGTGATTTTTATCCATGAGCAGAAAAGATTCGGTGACATACCGATGTGACATCAACAGCAAAAAGTAATTATTTGATGCAAAATTTGCTGTGAGCTCTTTTCTAATTATGAAAAGTTTGTATCAGCAACACACGCCATTTTGATTTAAAACGTTGAGTCGACTTGACGCTCTCCTATAATCACCTTGGACGCAACTCAATGCTACTAAGAAGAGATAAATCAAACAGCTCATTATTTGCTGACTTAAATCTGGCCTTGTAGCATATACTAGTCTCAACATACATTTTCCTAGTGAAAAATCTCCACAGTGCAAACAAAATCCAGACCAAGGATTTTTTATACGGCCAACCTAAAAACCGAATTCACACACTGTTTACTCATTGGATGACCAAGTTCAAATATTGACCTACTCGAGAACGAAGAACACGGGATTTAACGACTGTCGAATTATTTGATGTAATGTGCAAATACACGTGCACGTGTATGAGATGGCTAGGTGCAAGTGTACCGAAAACTGAGTTACTAAAAGACCGTGAAAATTCATTATTTTTCATTTTTAACCAGTAAAAAGACAGAATGCATTAAATAAGACACAAAACAAACAAGAACATAAAATTTCAGGCACCACAAAGAAGAACAGACCCCAAAACAGATACAACAATGTGAAAATGTTGCTAAGAACATTATTAAGAACTCTACTGTTCCCCGCAGTTGTTCCGATAAGTTGTTTACCACTTTTTTCTAGTAACTAATTAACAGTTGACAAGCAAATAAGGTACAAAACAATAACAAAATTGATCAGACATTATGAATTGCAAATCAATTCTCACAAAGAGCTTAATTATTCACACTGTTTGGCTTGCAACAATGCGCAATGAATGTCCTGATAAACTGCTAGATTGGTCAAATCAATAAGTCATTTTAATTGTAACCGGCGCCATCTCAAAATTCGGATTACACCATTACTAGAAGTGGCCACTGTTTTAGTTTTCTTCTGATGATGGTGTTTTAACAAACGCCGAAACATGTCAAGCCGGTTTAAATCCGTCATTTTTATGTACATATTACCAGAAGTAACATTGTTTTTGGTGTTTTTATTTTTTATGTTTCTGTAAGCATTAGTGTACACGCTGACACTATCCAGGGGTGGATCCAGGGGTAGTACCGCCCACTCAGTTACATAAGTAAAACTGCTAGAGAGCACCTCTTGTGCATTGCTGGACCCTAAGTCACCATCCTGGATCTGCTCCCATTTGGAAGGATTGCTAAAAGAAACGGCGTTAGGTTACAAAAAGGTTTTGGTGGTTCTAGCTATAATTATGGTAGGCACATCAGTAGGCTTTTTTGATGGTAAAAACACATTAGAGAAATAAATTCTGCAGTTTTTATATTAACAACGTTTTTGGAAGAATTTAGACATCCATGGCTGGTCTGTCATTTTAAATATTATTGCTAGCATCATCTTTTGTGTGTAAACCGAGAATATTTTGAAGTTGCAAGACTATTGTTACGGAATTCTTGGACAAAACAATTGAAAAAGAACGAGGAGTTAAAATTAAAGTAGAACTGGGATGCATTCTGAAGATGCAAGACACTCTTGAAAATGCATGATCACACAAGTCTTGGCAAGATGTCGCCATGCTGTAACACTCAATCAAATTAGTTTAATTCTCACAAGCGTTTCGCGTCTGCAGGTATATTCAGAAGGGTAGATTTGACGAGTTCTAGTAATCTGGGGGAGTTGGGTGGCTTATCTTAAGCCCTAATTAATAACGACAGATTTATGTGATGTTTGTCCAGTGTCATAGATACAATGCTGAAATTGCCAGGATAATTTAGAAAAACTTTTCACTCAGAATAGTTCAAGATACAGCCCAAACTCCAGCATAGATTAGGGGAGACAAAATCATCGCTAACGTTCTTAATGCGTCATCTCTGAACATTTTATCAAATCGTTTTATACCAACTAGACAAAACAAGTCAATCCTGAATACAAGATGGACGGAATCGTTAAATTGTGAGCCTCAATAAGTGTTTGTTCTCATGGTAACACAAGACTGCTCTACTACAAGTATAGAAACTCATTTTAACTGCTACGGTAACTTAGAGGTAAGATGAGGCGAAAATGGTGACAGCTACTGACGGCAATTGATGGGTACAGGAAGTTGGTCACCAGAAACAAATGCCAAGACAAACTGAACAACATGAACAAAAATGGACAAATAAAATTAACAAAATGTGAGCATAACTCAGAAACCGAATAAAATGTGCAATCAGTCACCTCCAGAAATACCACAGCGCCCTCTATGATTTCGTAGTATTTACCTATAATGCTGTGTGTCAGTAGGGCACTTGTGCTACTCTTCACTATTATCAAAACTGATTCACTATTCGTCTCCCCACTGTAAGCCAGTCTTGTTACAGAGTAAGAAGCATTATAGACATAAACATATGAAAAAGATGAGAGGGATGCAAAATATCAATCTTCACTTTCTCGACTTGGCTCAGAACTGTGTGCAGTAGCTTCACCTTTTAGAAACTAGATAAACCAGACAATGCATTTTTCTACCTCTGCAACACAGGGCGAGCAGAGTTTTGTATACACAAGAATCTCAAGAGAAAATCAAGTCTGGTCCACATGCATCACTTTCACTGCATGGTGATAACTCGCGAAGTCTTGCGTGACCTTGCATTTTCACAAGGTTTTTGCATAAACAGAACGCATGCCTGATGTTCCAAAAGGGAATGTCATTCGTGAACCAAAAAATTTAACTAAATGTACTTCCTTGAAATGATCTTTTGAACACTTTCGCACCCAAGCCAACCGAAATGAACCAGCTTTACCTAATACCTGACGAACTATAGAAAGAGTTCACTCATGCAGAATCTCAAGTCTGAACTTTATTTCAGATACTAACAATACATCTTTTCATGAGGCTCGATTGCCCCTCATTGAATTTAAATCATTTTGGTGAAGTTTTCCTACAACTATTGACATTTTTCTTAACTTTTAAATGTCTCACAGTTTCGGGTAAAAAACGATTAAAACAGTGACAGTGATAACAGTTTTGACTGCTTCACAGAAAAACAAGTATCATAATTTAAGAACCACTATGGAAAAAAATGAATACGTTTGATATCTCATCAAACGAGGAACAGATAGCGACAAAGAAATTGTTGACGCAGAAAAACCTGTACTAGGAAGAGAAGTCATGGGACTTACGCAACAATGATTTGATGTATAATTACTGGACAGGTGTTAATAACAGATTAGAGCCTTGTGGAATGTACAGTAATTTTTGCAACATAATTTGTAAGAAACCTTTTTAAGAAACCTGTTTCCTGGGAAACCACTCTGAGTTCATTTATCCATTGACAGGCCGTTGACTTTGGAAATTATCTAGTCATTGTTATCTGCTACTGTCCCAGTTATGTGGTGAGCAGCCAGCTTGGGATGAATTTTGCAACATTGCGACAGCAACATCATACATGAAAATGGATTTATTTAAAAGGATTTTGAACCCTGTTTTGATGAATTCAACGAATCCTCATTTTGTCACATGCTAAGGAATTCCTTGACATTGAAGGTTAAAGACAGGAATCAACCAAAAACTCACTTCCATTCTCATAAATTGGATAACTATGGTCCTTTAAATGGTAGGTGGTCTCTTCCCACAGTTGCTGTGTAATTCGCTAAAAGAGTAGGTAATGCTTGCCAGTTAAGCAGACTTTGAAAGGAGTTTCTTCCAACTTTTTGAGTGTTGTCAAGGGTTGCAGAGCATTATTTTGTAGCAGAGAACTAGACGGGTAAGTCGTTTCGGTTAATAAGACAAAATCTGATTTGTTATCCTTATAAATAACAAATACAACATCTATTTCCTTTAGTTGTGATTTGATGAGTTTTGTCAGAACTGAACGGCCATGTGGTCACCACCATATGCCTGATATGAGTTCCAAAAATCAAGTAAATGTCTTATCAAACAAAAATTATTACCATTTTTGTACTTGCATCAAAAATAAGAGGAACTTTGCAGTTTCATGCGGTTTAAACCATAGGGTGTTTTTCATGCAAATAGAAAGATGATAGGATCAAAGCAGAGTGGAAAATTACACTTTCTGGACTTTGAAAAAAGTTTCATCGTCTTTCATTAATCAATAGCCACCACAAACATACAAATAATCTTTTAACTGGAAGAAGACGCAACTTTAAAGGAAACTTTACAACTTCAGTTTCAGCTAAGTTGCGTAAAAACTAGTAAAATTTTGGTGAAGTGAGGAAAAATGATTGCAACAATTTAAACAAAAACAAAGTATATTTAACCATCAAACAAACATACATACATATATGTACCTACACACCAAAAATGTTTATTAACGATGAACAGGGCCTCAGGGTTAATTAGTAATCTCGCTATTGTTTAGCTACACAATGAATATGAGGTATTCGATAATAATCTCTTTTGTTTTTAAAGCACTAATTTCAGCTTTTCTTTCTGTGCCTGTTCACAAGGCAATAATCGATAAACCAACAACACCGATCTCCGCTAAATTACAAAGGCTCCAGGGCCCTGAGGTTTCGTTCCTTTAACTGGGCCATGGATAAAAGAATAGGTCGGGTCGACTCAAATTGTTAATATACATGAGAGGTATCAACATTTTAACCCGATCAGCCCACTTCCCAATGTTCTCCAGCTTATTAAGGCAGATAGAAAACTCGATACAAACAAGAGCCTTTTGTATGCGTGCAGTAATAATTTACTTTTCATATTGGATCTTCTCAATTAGCATTCGCAAATTCATTTGGAACGCCTGACTAACTGAAAACAATACTCTGTCTCTCAGATACAGTGATTTTTCAGTACAAGTTATTTTTCAACTTGTCTAATGCTGATTCTTTTGACTCAGTTCAACAAAATGTCTAGAAACTTAACACAAAGCGTGACACGTGATTTGTTAGTCATGGTTTTCAAGTCCAGTGTAGAGTAAAATTTGGTGATCAGTGCCCAGGACTTTTTAAAGTATCCATTCTTTTTCATTGATTATGTTTATGTACTACAGTAAGCTGCTTTGTGCAATAATGAAATGTAGGGTACGTTTTTCATTTGCTAAATTAAATTAAAATGGCTTTCTGTGCAATGTCCGGTTCAGCAAGCAATTTTACCTGAAACTCCACTCATGGAAGAAATATTCATGGGGCACTGTTTTTAAATCAAGAAGACATTGATGAAAAAATATGAGAATGAAAGTACCATTCTCTTAATATCAATTATGAGAACGGTACTTAGAAAGGTGACTAAACGTTGAACATGCAGTATCTTAACTACCTGCCCATATATCAGGAATTATTCAATGCCAGGTGGACAGCTAATCAGCTACATGTTTGACTGGGAGGTACAGCTGGAAAATTTAGGATACCCTTTCATTCAAACTGTGGTCTCCAAAAAAAGAAACCCATTTGTAGGGCTCTTCCATGAAAGAATCGTCCCTTCAAGAGGGTGTTGATCCAGAATCAGCACCCTTTTGTAAAGGTTGACAAAAGCAACAGTAAGCTGAATTGTAACCCATTAATGCTGCAACAGTCACAGAGGAAATGCCAAAGTTTTAAGAATACTAAGAAAAGCAAGTAACATTAAAAACCCTCTGTAAGTTTACGTATTTGGAAAATCAACTTTTTAGAGTGTTTCAAATTCCCAAAGAGTGCCCATTTGAGGACAATTCAATTGGAAATGCGCCTTTTCACCAGGAAGCAGAAAATAGTCATTCTTCAGAGGGGCACATCCTGTATACCACTTCTGTGGGTGTAACCCCACAGGAATCTGTGTAGCCTAAAGGGACAATTTATCTGCCTTAAGATGAAAAGACTGTCAGAGGGCAGGCAGGCTGCTATCTCTGACAAATGGCCTTGTTTTGACAGAGTTGATCAGGTTGTAGGGAGAGAGTTGGTCCTCTACTGGGGGTACAAGGGCTAAAGATACGCTCGGCTTATTTTAAGTATGCCACCTACAACTGTTTTCATCGAGACAAACTTCCGCAACTCAACAAACCATGCGCCTCCACTGGATGATACGGGAACACGTAAGAATTTGTGTCGGAGGTATCCTAGAAGTTCATTGTGAAAGCTTCACTGAAATCAAGATCAGACATGTTAACAGTAAAACCATGAGAAAAAACTCATTTCACTAATTTGTTCCAATAAAGGTGTTGTAACCCAGCTTTTTTCAATTAAATCTCCAATCCAAAAAGCAAGACTTCCAGATGAGATATAAATGTCGGACATTTTTAAGCCCTCTTTTAAAAAGGTATAGACATGGGGCATAATTCTAGCTCTTGTTATAAACATGGGTCGCATTTTTACATCGTTGTCAGTAATAAATATTGTCCAAGACTTGTCGGCCCAGTTTCAACCCAAGACCCAACCACCCACCTACCTAGCCTAAAACGATGACTGTCACCGGAATAATCCCTTCTATTGATGGATTACATGACATTTCAGCACGTTATTATAGCCATTAAGGTCAAGTACCTCAAGAAATTAAACCTCTATCTTAATGAAAAAGATCGATCTACCTCCAGACACAGGCATTTTATGGTGGACACATGGTCTAATGGACTCTCCTTTTTCTGCAAGTTTCTGAAACACCACTTTTTCATAAGAGAAGGTATGCAAATAAAAGCTCATAATGCCGCTAAACGTACTAACCTAGAAAACATTGTATGACTTGCCTTGTGACGTTTATTACTCAGAGGAACCATATAGCAAAACTTAATTACATTGGTAACTAAAGTGCCGTCCACAAACAAACTTACCCTATAACAAGTTATTCCTGGAACGAGTTATCGCTAGGTTTGGAGGCTATGTGGACGCTATTTAAACTAGTGCAACTCAGTTGTGACAACTTAATCCATCGAGTTATCGCTAGGTTTGGAGGCTGTGTGGACGCTATTTAAACTAGTGCAACTTGTGACAATCCATCGAGTTATCGCTAGGTTTGGAGGCTGTGTGGGCACTATTTAAACTAGTGCAACTCAGTTGTGACAACTTAATCCATCTTATTGAGGTAACTTGTTCTAGGGTAACTTGTGCCACTTCTATTTCCTGTGTGACCACAAACCTGTTGCAAGGCGGAAGTAACTATTATCAGCAGCGATTACATACAGACGAGTTTTCTTTGCATGTCATACTCGCATTAAGTGTTCATTCATTATCACGGACTGAGCAACAACTTCTGCCTTACCCTAGTTATGGGATATGTATGTGTGGACGCTCCACTTAATTGTGGGGTAAGTTGCACTAGTGCAAGATGTTCTAGGGTAGGCTGTGTGGACGGGACTTAACTCATTCTTAAGTTTAAAGGAATTGCCCCAACGCAAGTTGTAGAGTGATCACAAACTTACTTCTTCTTCTAATCTTTAAATTTAAATTTTGATCCTTCGTTTATTAAGCTTAAACCATCGTCTACTGATATTTCACAACCACAAGATGGAGAGATGTCCGAATTAGCTTGACACGGTAATACCCAAATAATCAGACGCCAATCTGCAAAACTCCATGTCAGTGTAGAGTGATAATTTCCACCGTGTTTGCAAGGTGTCGCCAGTGCAAAGTGTCAACTATCCTAGATCTGACGAAGGGCAAGATTCACCAGGGTAACTAGAAGTCAGTGTACAACATGACTTAAGACTGAAATGGTAATGAACATAAGGTGAATTGGCGGCAGTAAAAGTACAAGAGTTTGAGCTGCAAAAATGTAACTGAACGGCGAATGTGGATTTTGAATACAAGAAGGAACGACGTCAAATGCTGAAAATCACCATCTTTCACTTTATGCGTAGTATGGAGCTGTAGCCTCTAATGATAAGTTCAGCAAGATATGAATTAACGCACGATTTTTCAGTTAGGAGGTCACTACACTAATGGCCCTGAAACCAGGCTTATAACAGGTAACATCTTTCCCAGAGGACACGTCAACATGAAGCTGTAACAAGATATTCTATATGATTTATCGCACAGCACTTCGCAGGAAATGATGCCGTGAAAAGGTAATAGTAAATTGATCAAAGTGTGACTAATCCAAGTGCCCTATCGCTACTTTACTGAACTCAAATTAATGAGGATTAAGAGGATATTAATTTGTGATTGCTTTTTGAAAAAAATGGGATACCTGGCTTGACTTTGAAGGAAAGTCAGCGCTGACTTAAGCAGATGATAAACAGTAGCAAAGTATAACCCCTGAACCCTCTTATCTGTTGTCAAATGGAAAACACAAACAATTTTCGACTAACGACTAACGACTAATACCAAGTCAAAACATTTCTCCAACAGCAATATGGTACGATTCTATACTTTCAAGATAAATATTTTTGTGACCTAAGCCAACCTAGTTTTAAGTATTCCTAAATAACCATGGAAACAAATTATAAATTATCATGCCATTTCTTTGAAGTTGGTGTCATGATAATTCGTTCATGATTATGGGCCAGTTCAGGAGCTTATTTGGGGGCAGTTCAACTTGTTTGTTTACAGAGATGGCATAAGGACAGATAACTAGGTTGGTATTCAACATGTTTGCCAAGTGAGGCTTTTCAAATGCGCAAAACTTCCCGTTTTCTCCAGCTCGGTCTCCACTGACCAACTGAAAAGCAGCTATTTGACAGATGTAGGTTTCACTCTAACCACGGCGGTTCCATGCAAGGGAAAAACCTATCACAGGTTCATTTCAAACATTTAAACTGAGCAACTATTAAAATCACAAAAACACATTAAAGATTTTCAAAAACAAAACACCACTAGAAAACATTTTTCGACATTTTCCTTGGTTGTATTGTCCGGGGTTTGGACAAGCTGACATAGTTAGGACTGAACTCCTGGAAATCAGGGCCAGGAACCTTATTTAAATAAAAATTTTCAAGAAATTAGGGTTGTATGGGCATACAGTAACCTGAAGCAGCCGCCCTGGCCACCGATGACTTTTTTCTGAGAGACGATATGTTCCAAAATGGCCAAATTTGGCCATTTTTTCGGGGGTCCAACATATAACGCAACCTTAGACCCCCAAAGTTTAAGAGCGAATGATGACTGTGTAATTTTTTAATTTACTGAAATTTCGACTTTTTCACAGTATTTTTTAAACACATTTATAGATCAATGATAAAACGCACATCTCTTCATAACATGTTTGTATTATCTATAATCACACTTAATTGGCTAAAATAGAGTGACTTTCTCATAAGTTCATCACTTTATACATTCTTGAATATTCTTGACCTTGAATACAAGAGGACCCCTCACAGGTGATCACTAATTAATGAATAATCTGAACAAAGTTTGTGAAGAGATTGGTTCATAGGAGCATTTCATGAACTTTGTTAAAGGTATGGTATTCATTTTTTAAGTTCAAGAATCATCACTGAGTTCATCGAAACTGGGAATAGTTCACGAAGTCATGAAATGATGGGTTCATGAGCCTTAGAAAAACAGTTCATGAACTGTTCTTCATGTTCATGAACAGTAGCATAAGTTCATGAACCCGAGTCTAACGAATTCATGAACTTTCACAAACTTCATGAACTTTTTATGAACCATTCATGAACAATTCCGGAAATTTGATCATGAACTAATAATGAACTGTCCATGGATGTTCAGTGCAGAGAAAAATGAAAAAATATTGGCATTCACTTTTTAATTGCAAACATCCATGATCAGGAAAGAGAACAGTTATTAGCTCAAGAGCTATGCAGACACCTGCTTCATGACAACTACCACCTGTGCTTTTTTGAATGGGCATACACTCATCTCTTATCTTTTCGATCTCTAGGATAGCAAGAACACGAAACGCAAGCATGCAGCCACTGACACATATAGAAGCTGTCCTCCCCGAATTCGGCCTTTGACCAAACTAGATTAGTGACTGATATTTGCGGTGATTATTCCAGATGTGACTGAGCCTAGTAATTTGGTCAACATCTTTTGATGATAACGCTTGAGGCATCGAACAAACACCGTTATCAGTGGAGCACTGGATCGAACCGTGTCGACAGGCAGGGAGCATACCTATTGCCCCGAACGTGTTTGTCTACCTGTGCCAGAGCTCAGCCAAATATTTTCGTAATCAAGAATGCGAGTAATGCATGTCGACAATACGTCGTTGAGATTTGACCATGTAAGCGAAGCGAAGCGAGAGTGGGGTAATCCTTGACGATAACAAAAACAGTTCTCGTGATAAAGCACCTGATGGAATGTATTGAAATGTTGATTTTAAACAACTTAAAGGAGTCTTTCACCCTATTTTGAGACAAGCTAAGATTCAGAAATCGTATTAGGCCTTTTAGTATTGTGATGATAATGTACCCTACCATGACAGGATTCGATTTCTGCTACCAACTCAAATTGCATGTCGCATGTACACCATTGATTATGACTTGAGTTGGGAACGAAAACAAAATCCTGTCCATAGATAAGGAACATTTTGAGACGGATTCTATGGGAGTAAAGTGCAGCTTCAACTAACTTCAATAATAATGGATAATAACGGTATTTTACGTTGAAATGTTGACCATGAATTCTTAAGTATTGTTACAGACAATGACAAATATAATTTGTTACTTAAAATTAAAAAAATTAGCGCGCATAAGTGATGCTAGTGAATACAAAGATCTTTCCAATATCAGACTGCTCTGGGCAAAATTACGCCTGTTTTCGTAATTAACCGCAAAATAAAACAATCAGAGATTTTCTTACGAGAAGAGAAAAACAGAAATGTAGGTGGCAACACAATTTAAGAACTACGACGAATTAAAAGCCATTCGCTTTCAGAAATATCCTTCCGATTCAATTCGTTCGATTTAACACAACAACGCAATTCATTAACCACGGTGGCAAATGTCAAGCTGAAAATGACACGTGAACAAAATGCGACAAACAGCAATTAGCTGAAAATGGGAAAGAAATTTAAAATGTTGTAGTGCTCTGAGGAGCAAAAATATGTTGAGTTTCTACTAACGATCCATTAAAGTAGAGAGGCCATTCAAAATGCAGTGGACTGAGGTTTGTGCTCAATTCCTTAAACTCAGAATTAATGCATTTCAGAAGGAAAATGCTTTTACGTTGAAAAAGTTGCATCTCCTACATATCTCAAGAACATACCGTAATGTGTTTGACCTCAGGTTACAGAAACGTTAATTTATTCTAAGCTTAGGCCAAAGAAAATAGCACCATTGGTTGTGGGCTGCATCTGAATCACTGAAACCTCCAGGGAGTAATGTGGTCCTAGCTGAAACCGGTTTAAAGAAAAAAATCCACCCGCATCATTTTTTTAGCCAAGGTATGTGTTTTCTTAGGCCACCTAAACATATCTAAGGTAATTTTTTAATGAACTGACTTGGCAACTCAGTGACAATAACCTCTTTCATGACCTTGCTTTGACCCGGTTTTAACTCATGGCGGTCCCCTCACAACCCCACACAAACGCCCACTCCCCGGTCGGCGAAAAGCAGTGAAGCGCGCAACTGTAAAACTGCAAATGGGGAAAGATGGCATCAGGTGACTTTTTCTTTTGGAAAATTGGGTAAACTAAAATGGATCACAGCATCAATTTTCAAAATGTCTGCAGACATGAAACAATGCTTTTTACTTTGGTTTGAAATAAAATTTAATTGAGCCGCTTACGGCAATTTTTTTACCTTTGCCACAGGGGGTATGGAAAAATTTGACACACTGAAACTCTTCAGAAAAATGTAAAATTTCACCAATTTTGAGAGCAGCAAGTTTTTTTATCACAGAAATTCCATTATTTTAGACATTATTGATTTTCATTTTTAAGATTAAACACAGCAGAATCTCAACAATTTAGGACACCTTATGGTGGACAGGTGAAATTTCATTTTCTCATTTTTTCATAAATGATGTGTAGTGCCAAAATCATGTTGCCAAGTTCTGTACCATAACTATCAACAAACAATATTTTGAAAATTGTAATTAGAAACCCCTGAAAAATGAAAAAAGTGTTATTTTGTCAATTTGCCTGAAACTGGTGAGGTTTTAGCAGAATTGTAGGATTGCTTGTTATCTACTTCTACCGACAATTAACACTTTTGTTATTTTTAGTGACAAAGATCTTAACATTTAGGAACACATGCCCTTTTCAAAGTTAAAAACTCTAGAGTTTAGTATCATAGACATTTTTGAAAAAACATTTTCAAATCAAGACTTTTTGAAAAAAAATGTGAAATTCAAGCATTTTACTCCTCCAACCCCCCTCCCCAATTTTTCTGTGACTTTGAATTGAGGTTCATGAAAATTTTCTTCTGTAACACAAACTCACCATGACCAAATTGGGCAGTTTGACGTTGTTGCACCATAGTGAGCAGACTTTTAAAAAAGTTTGAATATAAATGGGATGGTGGACGTTGATGGAAACATATTTTTTCTTCCAGATCAAGACTAACAATGCACACCTGTACACAAACACAGGTAAACATCGATAGTAATTAAAATGTACTTGATTTCTTATCGGTCATAGGAAAATTCAGTTTCAAGAGCTTTGCTGGAAAAGCTACATTGAGGTCTCCCACAATGCACCAGTCATGGTGTGAATTACGAGTTTGCCCCGAGTTAGGAAAATGTATGATGCAGTTAGGTCAATAACCTGGAAGTTGGACAAACACTCGCTTTCATACGCACTTCTTTTCATATCAACATTTTTGAAAGTATCAGCAAAAATACTATTATAACTATCCCATCAATAGGTAAACATCGATACTGCATCCTATCGATAATTCTTGCCAGCCCTACTGAAACTTTTCCACAAATCGAAGCCAGGCACTTACCGTACACTTGTTGGGCTTCTCGCCGGAGTGCACGCGCATGTGGATTAGAAGCTTGTAACGGGCGTTGAACGGCTTGTAGCGCCGCGGGCAGCTGTGCCAGAAACAAGTGAAGTCCTCGCCCTTACGCTGGTCAATGTGCACCTTCTCGATGTGCCGCACCAGCTCGTCCTGTTCTGTGAAGATATGGTTGCAGTCTATCCAGCGACAAACCAGCTGCCTTTCACCGTTGCCATCCTCCTCACCATTGTTACTGTCCGTTTTGTTCTGCACGGCTTGCTGGTAGGAAGGTGGCGGGTGAACAGGGGGCCGTTGGGACGTTGGCGGCATTGCGGCCGCGGCTGTCGACTGCTGCGGGTACATATCGACAGGCTCCTGCTTGTACATAATTGCCTGCTCCATATACTGAGCGTCAGAGGCAGCCATCACCATGTGATTACCGTGGAACGACTGAGTGTCCATGGTGGCTTGCTCTAGGTTGCCCATCTCGTAATAAGGATCCTCCTGTTCCTTTTTGAACTGATGATGGCTGTTGTTATAGCGGCTACTGCCAGAGCTCGGTCGACTCGAAGAGCTCAGTTGATGGGTTAGAGCACCACCTCCTATCAGCGGCAGGGGGGACACATTGGTGGAGGAACCACGTGAACCATTAATGTATGCCACCAATGAAGTGGGCGAAGTACGTATCAACTGATTTAAGTCCAGGCCTTCAGTTGACAACGGCGACACTGACAGGGCTCGTTTAATGGCCATTCTGGCTGATCGTGCTGAGTGGCGCGGGCTAGCAAGGTTCGACCCGGCCGGCGAAAGTTCAGCAAAGTTCGGATGCGGTGACAATGAATTGACACTGCCCCCATAGTGTGAAAAACCGCTGTTGGGGGTGTACGGTGGGTTAAAGTGATCGCCAATGTGGTGGCTACTATTGTTTACGCCAGGCAGGACTTTGTATGCGCCCCACTCTTGTTTGATTGGCTTCGGCTCAAGGAACCCATTCCTTGGGGACCGAGGTGTCATGACACTATTACGGTCAGACAGAACAGGTGACAGGATGCTCGTATGTGGCGTGAGGCGGATGCTTGAGACATCGCTTGGAGTGGGCGACTGGTTCTGCAGAACAGAGCTGGGTAGCTTCAGACTGACGTTGAGAGGCTCGAGGCGAATTGAGCTGGCATTCTGTGACGCAGCCATCTTGCTATTCTGCGAGTACCCTATACACTGCGGCCCGTACCCATTGCCCATATCTGTGAAAGTGAAGAAAGTGGTTTGTCAGTGTGTAAAACATCACAATACATCAGCACTGTCAAATATATTGCAAACTCTTAAGGGACAGTTTACAGTCATTTCCGTCCGTTTTCACAACAGTTAAAAACATATGCTTTAGGAATGGAGGGAACAGGTAAACCTTACTATGAATGAAAGCTTTTGCAGTCCTGAAAATGGTGGTATGAAAGACAAAATCCAACAATTTGTTTATCAATTTTTCACATTGTTAAAATATGACAAAACTTATGAAGCAAAATCCGAACACTTATGTAATGGCTGTTATAGCCCATCTAATAGGACAAGTAAGAATTTGCAATGGACAATTTTTCACATTCAATTGAGTTCACTTCAAAAATATTTTTCAAAATTTCAATTCACTTCTGGGAGCATCGGGGAAAATGAACATTTAGAGCAATCCTTCAAATGGTGATAATTGCAGAGAATAACTTCAAATCCATAACAAATCAAAAAGATCAAAACACAGGTCAGTCACTTTTAAATTTTAATAGCAATGTCCTTTAAGTCATGAACCCGTTCCTATACCGCAGATTGGTCTTCAAGTTAATGACGACAATGTTCAGAGAAACGGAACAATTGTGGGTTAAATTACTCATAAATGCTCAAGTAGTGACAGCCAAGTCTTTTAATGGGTGTGTAATTCAAGAGACATCACGTCTTCACTTTCTGAAGAAACCTTGCGTTATCCAGATTGCCAGGGAGTTCCAAGAAGCCAATTGATTTCTTAAAGGCTAACAGAGGACCGCACTACAGTGTGCTCAATAAACAGAATCTGGAAAAACTTCAAGGAACCAAACCACCAAATCAACTAAAGTCCAAATATTGTGAAAAAGTGCTGTCATTTTCCCAATGGTTAAAAAGCACATCTCCAACATGTATCAGAAACAATAATCCCATGTGATAGACTGTTTTACATTGTGTTCACACATACTTAAAATTTGCTATCATCCAGTTTCCATCAAAAATAGATTAAGATTTAGACCAATTACTGCTATGAAACATGTCTTATCGGTGGAGATGAAAAGGAGTTTCTGGGTTTGGAAAGAACGTCTGACAGTTTGTTGTTGTCTGAAACAAGAGTATACAAGAGCAACGCGGAGCATTGAAATGCGCCCACGAAAGCTGCCCACAAATGGCTACTAGATGGCGCAAAATACATCAAATCCATCTGAAAATGGGAACATGCCATCGTTTCTTTAACAGAAAGCTACTTACCAATTTTCATAAAAATCTGTAGAGGAACTTCAGAAAAACAAAGGAAAGAGGAAAAAATTGAATTGCCACTAAGGGGCACAGCATTTGTCGAATGCATCTGAAAGTCGTCATCATCTGTTCTCAACTTCATATGAATATACTTGATAAATTTAATAAAGATCCTGCAGTGGGTTTAGGACATACAGCTACGGGTGCCAAAAATGCCACCAGGTGGCGCCACAGTAGTTGAAGTCATCATCGTCAACTGTCCTCTTCATACTAAGAACATATATGCCAACTTTCACAATCATCCTTAGAATGGATTGGTTGATAGAGGGGTGGACAACAAAAAACAGATTCTAAAGCACCAAAAATGTCCACTAGGTGGCACAAAATACCTCGAATCCTTCCAAAAACGAGAGGACAGTGTCATCTTACCAACAGATGCCTGTAGTCCAAATTTTATGAAAATCCAGAGGACCTTTGAAGATACAGAGGTAAATGCAAAAAACTAACATTGTCACTAGGGGGCACACCAGTATACAGATCCCTCTGAAACTTGTCGTCATACTTTGTCAACTTCATATAAATAAACTTGCTAAATTTAGTAATGATCCTGTAGAGTGTTTAGGATATACAGTCATGGGCGCAAAGAAAACAAAACTATCAATAGGAAGCGCCACAGTAGCCGGAGTCATCGGAAAATCATCATCAGCCTTCCTCGTTATAGTAAGAACATGTACGCCAATTTTCACAATCATTCTTTGAGCGGTTTGGTTGATAGAGGGGCGGACGTCAAAAAACAGACTCGAAAACATTAAAAATGGTCACTAGGTGGTGCAAAATACCTTGAATCCATCCAAAAACGAGAGTATAGAGTCATCTCATTAATAGATGCCTATGTGTCAAGTTTCTCACAAATCCGTTGACGACCTTTGACGCTACAGAGGTAAACATAAAAAATAAAATTGCAACCAGAAGTCGGATCCACAACAATTCGTCGTCATCTATTGTCAGCTACTTAGGAACCCCTATGCCGAATTTCATCAAGATTCTGTGAGGGGTTTAGGAGATACAGCAGCAGACGCCGGACGCCCAGACACAGATGACAGGAATATGCACCCACATGTCAGTTCTTTCCAAGTCCACAAAAATCACTTCGTGTCTGAGAAATGAACAAGGTAACAGCAGTTTTGTATGAGAAAGTGAAAGGCTGGTTTATATCAGAAAGTTTCATGGCCTTTCCCACCAGGTTAAATCTGGCTCAAACGAGGCATCGACGTAAACTGCAAAATTATTGCAAAGGAGCGTCGATGACCATTGTCAAACCTGAGACCCCTACTGATAACTTCGATGGATACAGAAGCTGAGTGTTCCCACTGCAGGGGCATGTTGACGTTTTATCATCAAATCTACTGCAAACATTTTTAAGTCTCGTCAGCACGCCACCTGTTGACCTCATCACGTGACCTAATGAATACAAGTATGAAAAGGTTTCTGCCCCAACCAGAACACTGTGATGTGGCCAACAGGTAGCGTGCTGACCAGGCTAAAAATGTTTGCGATCTACATTTATTTCCACACAAATTTATGACTTACATATTTTTATCAAATCCACATGCTTATGTGAAGTAAACTTGAGCTATTAAAACTTCGATCCAAGACAAAATTTAAGCGTTCCCAGTGACTCAGATGCTCCTCTAAACACCGAAGCGTCGACATTAGTGGAAAAGGCATTTTACATAGATGGACCCTGCCATTCCGTTGTCACGAAACTCATAAATTACTTTGAGATAGACGACACCGAAATACTAACGATATGCAATTTTCATTACAAGATAATCAAGCAAACATGATCCACTGTACTAATCAGTAGACATCCAATACAAACAGGTATATCATTACTGTAGAAGAAACAGGTATTAATAATTAACAGGTGAATAATATTGCCAGTTGCAAATGTGAACATTAACCCAACGCAACACATTCAAAATTATAAGAAATGCGAGAAACAAATTAGCCTCAGTGTAAAAACCAATCTTTTTATAGATAGCTGAAGGGAATGCTTGGGACAGTCACCTCATGCTGCACTTCTCGGAAATGCAATCTTCCGCCCCACTCTCATCAACCACATGGAGATTCTCACTAACACTGCTCTTTTGTAATGAACACCATCTTCTCTTAGAAATTGTATTTCCTTTCTCAAATGTCTCGTTATTATTTCCATGGAAAAAAATCTTTTCAATTGAACCAGAGTTCTTTGACAAGAGGTAAAAGTAAGTCTGTTATGTACATTGTATCTATGAGAAAAAACTGTATTAGTGAGAAATGAATGCTGTTGACATGAATGGGCCATGCAGTGAGTTTGGAAAGACCACTGACTTTAACCCAAACCATAAAGTTTTAGATGTTGAAATGTACGTAACAATAAAGTATAATTATGCTTTTACCAGACAATAATCTGAAAAATTGCGAACATTCACGACAACGTTAGAATCCTTTGAAAAATTAAAAAACGGCTTTTTTTACTATTTTTTTAATCCGAAACAGCAGTGAAAATGCCAGGCTACTTACTGAGCATGGTTCAGTGATTTGCAGCAGATCGTTTTCGCCACCAAAGTCATTCTTAAAAACATTTGGCAATTTTCATCCAACTTCATATTCACATCGCTGTTATTATGTTGTGTTTCTAACTAATTTGGTCAAGCATTCACAGAGGAAAGGAATTCGCCTGCAAGTTCCACTTAAAAAGCCGAGCCCACTGATACTCGATCACCTCACTACAACATTAATACGGTAGTCTGCAGGTAGCAAACAATTTTTGTCACTGCAACCCAGTCATGAAGATTTTGTGGTTAAAACTCATGTGCATTCGAAATGTGAGGACACGGATTTATTGTGGCATGAAAAGATTTCGCAACGTCTTAATCATAAAGCCGTCATCGGTGCGGAAAAGGTTTTGATTAATTAACACATTTCCTCCAGGAAAATTCACGCCTTACTTAAAGTCTTTGCAGCGTGATTGTTCAAATCCATTGGTTCACTCCGAGCGTGATTAACATATCCTCGTAAAGCCACTAGGCTCTGAGCAAGTCCTCCAAGAAGACAATTCCGCAGCACCAATAATCATGGGTAACATTTCTACCGAGTGTCATAGAAGATATCAAAAATGTATTGAAAACGTGAAAAAACATGGAACATGAAAAAATGTAGAGCAGAAAATATAACAGTTTTTATAATCAACAATAACCTTACGCAAAATTATGAATATTGATAACTTAAAAGGTACAAGCATATCACTTCAGCATCTCCTGAAACTTCTCAATAAAAAGAAACATTGAAAAAATTCATCATTAGCATGGTTCTTGTTGAACAGTTATTAAACCTCAATAAAATTTTGAGCATTTTAACAAATCAGCTCTGGGGGTTCTCCTATTGTACAGGTTAGAAGGAATGTGTCACAAATTCTCGCTGGTATTTTGCCTTCCCAGGCATTGTCGACGTGTGGTTATTTTACCCTCTAATGTAATGCATATATGTGTTTGGTACACAGAGGCTGCTTTGAGGTATCATCTGGGGTGAGAAATGAAAGAGGCGACAAGGGGGGTTGAGGGGTTGGGGGGTCAAAACTGTTGTCTTGAGGTAGGGAGTTTTATCGCTTGTATTGTCTCGTGTGGTGTGATGTGTTGCAAGGACCTGGTAGTCAATAACAACACTATGTGCGTACATTAACAGGTGGGAGAGAATCTTTGAGCTGATAGCCTTTGAAAACTTTGACAATTCAGTGGCAGATCTACGATTTCAGTAAGGGGGGTTTAGGATTCGAAAGAATCCGAGGCGCGTAGAGCCGAGGGGAAGGAAGGTCGCGAGAGGGTTTCCCTCCTCCCGTGTAAGATTTTTTTGGATTTTTAGTAGCTAATTTCGTTTTTTCTTGCGATTTTTTTCCAGTTTTTATTTTTGATCCTGTCCCGAGAGGGGGGGGGTTAAACCCCCTGAACCCCCCCTGTAGATCCGCCTCTGCAATTTAAGATAGATTACGTAGTACCATAGTCCGCTGTGTATCATAATTTTTTAATGAAATTATTCACGTTAAAATTTTAGCAATGTTAAAACAACAGTGCTAAGATCAATTATGAAAAACCTCACTCGGTTTACAGTGCAAATTCAGTAATGTCAATACCTCCTTACTTTACTAAACTAATTTTGAATAAAACAACACAATTTATTTGAGTAACCTGTAGGCATTGTTCAATAAAACGATTTATTTGCTATTATAAAAAAGGCCTGTGATCTAAGTAAACTGTTTTAACGTATTACGCTTGTTTAAGCCAAAAAAAATTCACATGGTGATACAATTAATAAATTATTTTGGCATTTGTAGTAAATTAAGTCTGCCCATAGCCTTGTCTTCCGTCAAAAAATCAACTTTTGCTTTAGACCACCAGCAGTTCTGAAAATGGACTTACTCAAATTAGAGGCGATTTTGGACTTAAAGAAAAACAGTTCAACAAGTAAGCTTGTCAATATCGGTTACTTTATCCTCCGAGCGTGGTTTCGAGCAATAAGCATGATTTGAATATTATGTTTTCCAATTTTACCCCTGGCATCTGGATGTTTTAGATGCTCCATTACCATTTTCCTTTTGGGTTCATAAGCCACACACCAACTGGAAATAATTGCAGATGGACTGGTTTTCCCTGAAGCTTACAAAAATTGAATTTTGATGTGAACAGATTTTCATGGTTTTAACACTGGTTTATGTCATTTTCATGCTCAAAATAGATTTCGAATCAATTTTTCTCAGTGAAAATTTCTAAAATTCCAAATGTGTTTCTCAATCAGTGGATGGCAGAGTTTACAGCCCACTTCTCCTATTCTAAATTAATTCAGTGCGTGCTTACAATTTGGAATTTAGCACAGCATAGTATTAAGCTAACTAAGGGGTTTAACTTCCCCATCTGAAAACAAATTAACTGACATTCCAGTGGAAACATGGGTTTCGTGTTGCAAAGCTCAGTTCTTTCATAATAATAACCTAAAAATCACTTTTCACTTGAGTAAAAAACAAGTCGAGACCAATCTTACAGCAGCACATGGTGTAAATACAAATATGTTTCTTTGATGTAAGTGCCGTTTCATAACAGACTTAAGCACGCATAAGTTCTGGAGTGATCAATTTCATATTTCAATTTTCAAGCCTGCTATGAACAGAGCTGGGATTACGCATTGAACGACCACCAAACGGTCATGTACAGTCCGTGCATTGAATCGGACCAAGAACATTTCCTTCCACGAGATCTAAATATAACAGTGTTTATGTATAATGCTATAAAGGCAGGACAAAAGCACCGCGCACAATGCAGGCAAAACTGACACAATAAAAACGCCTAGTTGTGGCAGCAGTGCAATAACACAAAACGCTCTTTCAACTGACCAGCTTTGGTGCTGGCAAGTTACTACCCCAGCTTTTGTATCTGGTCGTGTTTATTTATGATAGCCTTTGTTTGGTTTTGGTTCTGCCTCCAAAATACCCGAGCAGGGGAATGTTGTCCAAAGGAAAATGACGTCAGTGCGATAATATAGACGCAGGTCCTGATTAGGAAAGATTCTTGAATAACTACGTAGTGTGTTTTAGGGCAATAGTCAATTACTGGGCTACCTGCATTTTGAAGACGAGTTTGATTGCCATAATTCAGTGGAGAAAACTGGATTTTAAAATGCGGAGACCCCTCTAAGTGATTATTACAACACAAGCAAAATTGAACTGTTGAGGGTACAAACTAAAATGATCTTTTCAACCAAGTTATATAACCTTTTGTTCAGTTAGTAAGAACCACTGTAATTCATGTACTTATAACCACAAGTGAAAACAGACTTTATGTGTGGTCCAGTTACTGAAGACCCATAGCCTTAACGTTGGGAAAGGAAGAAATTCTCAGACTTTGACAAACAATTTTCCTTTACACATACATTTCGACCATTTTTGACACCAATAAAGATTTGTCGTTATATTATGAAAACTGCTGAAGACATTCTTGCAACCATGGTTGCTGTTGGTGAGATCGGATGTTGAATGCATTACCCATGGCACACCCAACACAGTTGATTGGAAAACATAATAACACAGCATGTACCTGATGCAATGTTAGGGAATTCAAGGACTAGAAACTAGACACGCTGTAATCACCGACTTGAGTAACCAAGTATGGTTAAGTTTCTTCAAATTTGACCACAGTATGGCGGAACAGTAAAATTTTATCATCAGAATTTTCAACGCGAAAAAACAAGAAAACAATTTACTTGATTATTTGAAAACTATACATACTACGACTGTCATCAATAGACACGCAATGAAATTTTGAACATTTTGGGCAATTCAGCGAGTCTTAGAAAAATGAATTTTGGCCATTGTTTTTGGAAACTTTCACCATACACCAAACGACAGATCTTGAAAGCGACTCGGAGTGTTTTGATGCGTGTAGGAACTCTACCTTAACGCTATCAGCTTAATGTGTATGGACTTGAAATCACAATTTTTTGTCTTCCAAACAAAGATCTGTCATTTTCCACAGGAATTTCAATCGTCCCGAATAACGGAGCTGGCACTTGGGACAATCGATCGCAAGGAACTCGTGTAATCTGAACTCTTGCTAAGAAATTATAAACTAAGAAAATCCATTCAGAGATGCTTATATGTACTTCTTAGTGAACGTATTGTGCCACTACGGGGCACACCAAAAATGAGCCCTGTTAAGCATGAGGTGTCCTAGCAAGGCTGTGCCGGACACTTCACATTCATACAGTTTGCTGCCCTTACAAGGTTTTAACACATGAACAACTTCACAACGCACAGTTGAGATTAATGTGCCAACTCTAGCTAGACTAATTAATTCTTAAGCAAGCTGGCAAGCATACCTGCAGAAAAAAGGATTACCTAGTGAAGCATGTGTTTCGAGATAAGGATGTGCTGTGCCTCAATTACCTTAGCCTGACCTGGCAAACTTGGAAGGAAACTGATAAATAATAGCCTAGTTATAATTTCAGAAAAAAAATTCTACAAATGTGCCTTCTGGTTAATGTTAACTTTTTTATACAATATCCAAAGCAGAGCTGTGAAAACAATATCATTGTGGTGATTTACAAATTTATTATTTCACATTTTATTTTTTAAAACAATCAAAAGTGTCCTACCTCGCTTGATATTTCTCGCATATGTTTGATTGGCCGGACGATGGCTGGGTGGCGCTGGTGCTTGTGGTGTAGCAAAGACATGCGCAGCCTTCTGACCACCACTTTCGCCATTCACACCACTGACAGGAGCCCGTGGTGATGTCTGAGCTGTTGGTATGGCTGGCAAGATAGTTGTTTTGTCTGCAGAATGTCCCGTGGGCACGCTACTCTTTCCAGCTGCATTCTGGTTCCCCGCTGTTGACTGGATGGGAGTACCGGCTTGAATGCGAAGGGTGGGAATCTCCTGCCCGCTGGCCGTGCGTGCCGCCATGTCCTGTCCAGCCATCTTGCCAACCCTCGGCGGCGAACCATGAGACACGTGAGGGTTCATGGTCCTGAAACCAATGAAATAATGTAATTAGAAAATTGTGTCGAGACATTTAAACACCAAGGTGTCCAAAACTCTAAATGGATCCCATGAAACCATGGAACTACCGTTAACACCTAATAGACACACTCACCTGACCAGGACACATAAAGCAATGGGAGCATTTCATCACTAGTGCCAAGAATAAGCAAAAAATAAAACACAGGTGAGATGTGCTTTGGGTGTGTTAAAATGAAACGTTCTTCAGCATGGTATTGTCTTAAACCTAAACGAACACTCTGAGGTTCAGTGAAACACATCTTTAAGCACACAGCATGTCCCATCACTCTGAACACAACTGGTGGATGGCTGAGAAACCAGCAATATTTTTGTCACGGCGGCAAACCCCTAAGGTACAAATTTATAACTCATTACTTGTTGACTTTATCAACTACACCCATTTCCTCCGCCATTTTCAGTCACCAGTATACTGCAGCTTCAGACGTTCTTCTTTATTTATAAGCGCGTGTTTGTAGTACTCGGCCGTACGATGACTTGCTAATTGCTCCGCGTAATTAATCCTAACTACAGTGACTTAAGCACTACGCTGTAGATTATCGGCCCATTAAAGCATTTATCTTGTCACCAATCCAAAAAGTGATGGGATAATTGGACGCAACGAGAACGTAAACAACATTGTAATTGGGGCACATTTAACAGAAAACGTCTTAATGAAGAACAATGCGTAAAGACAACCGAGTCACAGAATGAGGGAGAGCTCCAAGTTGGCCCGTTTTCATTCATTGTCTCAATTTGTAGTTGTTAAGCCTACGTGAAACATAGATGGAGGCCTTAGTTTTTCCAAATTCGCTATCCAATTTACAAAGGCAGGGGTGCACCCTCTCTAAAGTATTAATTGTATTATAAAACAAAATAACATAATTGAGAAGTACGAATATGTAAATGTAACAGGAACCTGAAGTTGTGTGAAAAATTTCGTAACTATATTCGTGGGCAAGGTCTCGAACTTCAAAATCCAAATATATCAAGGACATAAATATATTCATAAAGCTGCATTTGCCCTCTTTAACTACCTAAAGAACTAAAATCGCATTAGGCTTTTTACTCTCAATTTTGATCTTCAAAATAGGCCAAACCTAAAATTGCAAGTTCAAAATGAGGCGTACCCATTGCCCATGTCTTCAGCTGATAACAGAAATAGAATTCTATCACGAAAAGGAACGAGGTCGATGTTATGGAAGTAAATACGTTAAGCAACTTCCATTTTCTAGCCATCTACAGGGAGTGACATGCACGTCTGACATGAATACTGAGTGATAAAAGCAAACCTATAAATAATTCTGGTTGTTTAAATTTTTCAACCTTGTTTTCCAAACAGGCATGATCAGATCCGCTGAGAACCCGAGTGACTGGAACAAGATCACTACAGGCGAAAATGACCGTCAAAGAAACTGGTTGAAGCCGCAAAAAACAACGCCATCTTTAAAATTTCGTTTGAAATTTTGTTCGGGTTTTTACTGTGGCTTGTAAGTGTTCCTCCTATTGCACGATTAAACTTAAAATTATCGGGTGGATTTTATTGATTGTTTCTGAGGCTAGATTTGCTGAAGTTACCTCCACTCTTCTTTGAAGTTGGGGGTGATTTTGACCACCTCTAATTATTGTTGTACACAGCTTCAATCAGGTTAAGTATGCCAAGAGAGAAGTTAAGTTAAAACTTTCAACATGCGTGCACCCAGCCTTCAAAATGGGGGGCTCGAATTCCCGAGTTTATGGACCTTTTGCTAATAAAAGAGCGGGCGGACTAAAAAAAAAAACGGGAGCACCACTGTGAATTGCACGTTTGCGCTTATTTACTGGACTTTTGTCCCATTTCCTCGGATATTTTGTCTCTCAGGGGAAGACCTTTTTGCCCACTTCGCCAAATGGAGGGGCTCGTTCGAGCCCCCCGAGCCCCCTCCTGGGTGCGCGCATGTTCAAGGTACCTAAACTACAAAGTCAACGGACTCATAAACACGGGCACAGACGCATGAACACGACTGACGGACCTACAAACACCGTCCACTGACTCACAAACACGGGAACGGACTCACAAAACACGATCCACGCACCCAAATACACGGGACACGGACTCATATTCCTGAGGAAACACGGTTAACGGTTCGTGAGTTGTGTTCATGCGTCTGTGCCCGTGTTTATGAGTTCGTTGACCATGTAGTTTAGGTACCTTGACTTTCAAGGAGACCTACAATGAAGTCTAAGTCACTGGACTTTGGTTTGTATTTCTGTGATGTTCTGTCCACTCTGATTTAACAATTTGAATGACATATCAGAATAGGTGCAGACTTGTTTGAATTCACGATGGTTAGAGAAGATTAAGTTTTTATCAAGTTAAAGGATCTCTTTGCAACATATTTTAAAATAACATTGTTTAAAAAGTGAAATGGGCACCATCAATACACATAGACATGAGACAGCCACAGGTCTAAATCAGAACAAATAACAAGTATTAACCTCTTTAATGAGAGGAATTTTTTCACATGCTTCAGGTATGTCTATTAACGGTATTCAACTTAAAATATTCATCCACTTCCTGTTAATAGATCAAAGGTATACAACAAAGATATCCAAGGCATTAAACTAAACATGCCAGCACAAATGTTTCATCAATAAATCATTATGGGAGAAACACCAACAACTGCCTTGAAAAATTCATTACAAGATGATAATTTGCGACCTTTTGCATGATTTAACCCCTGAGTACTTTTTCAAGACTAGCAACATACAAATCACGATTTCCACAAAATAGCTCACTTTTGGTCTTTGTTTTTATTACACACAATGTATTTTCACTAAAAACTTAATAAGAATTTACGGCAGTTTCATAAAATCTGAACTCGAATCCTAAAGGTACAAAGCCCTTACTTTCCCATAAGGATATCGTCGTAACTGCAACTATTGAAATATTGTCTAAAACTACGGATATGTCCTTGAAAACCCGACAGAATATAAAATTCTTGAATTCCTGAATTCTCACCTGATAACAATACACATGTTTATATTTTACAGAGCAGTATTTTGAAAAAAAACAAACTTGACCTGTGTATGACAAACTTACAATAGATAACCTAGCCTGAAGCACACCTGTTAACGATATACTGCGCATCCCTCTTCAACACACCTGGGAACACACTCCCCTGTATCTTGTGTAACAATTCACTGATGTCTCGCCCCTCTTTAGAACGTGGGCACGGACCAGTAAATCTTTCAGACAATATTTGAGGAGAGGTAATATTCCGAGTGACTCGGTACAAAGCTCTGAAGAACACAAGCTCGAGATGTCAATATTGACAAAGGAATGTTGGGATGAACTCTCTGTTATCAAACACGCAGAGTTCCTTGAGCATGTACGGAACCTCCGACAATGACGACAATCCTTGGAAATCACAGCTTTCCATTCACAAATGTATTTGTTTCAATAAAATGGCTTGTATCAAGTGAATAATTTGTAATAGACTGTAGCAGGCATACTAACTGGTTTCAAATTTTGCATGTGGAATAAATTAAAAGCTATTGTGTGAATGCAACATTTTTGACAACCCACATGAACAACAATAAAGAAATAATTTTTTATTTAAACAAATGTCAAAGAACTGTTAGAATCTCAAATGAAACAATCCTAGAAGATGAATATTCTAAGGCCATGTGAGACCTCATCAACTAGTCTGTGTGTTTAGCCAAATATATACAATACAAAAGAACTATTTTTTGAAAACAAAAAGTATGGATTTTTTACTTCATCCCAATCTGACTTACACTGGGTCACATGATCACACATTTTTATCAAAATTTACCAAAAAAGAAAGGAACATTTCAAAACAACGATATTAATAACGAGAGCAATGCTCTTTTGATACAAACTTCAAAGACAAAATCTCAAAAACGCTGAAGCATTTTTCTAAATCATCCTTTCATTTTCGTCCCGAGCAACTTAATTTTTTGCATAAAAATTCTGAATGTGCCGAGTTCTGATAACCCCTCATCCCGAATTGGGAGACTTTTAAAGACACTTCCTAACAGCATTTTGGACAAAATGGTGGATGAAGGACCATGGAGGAAAATTTCACAAGAATCAAACTAGCCATCTCAGAGATATTTTCACTGTGATATATATTTATTGAAGGATACACAGAACATACAAAGAAATAATAACAAACCCAGAAACCGCGAAGCATTATATCTGGGTTGTAAACAATTCATAAATGAAACTTATATACATAGAGGTATATACAATTAAGTAGTATCTAAAATAAGTATTCCAATCTCAGAGATATTCCACAATTAGTTGAATTCAGATGTTTAGCTATAACCTCTCACGACCTCAACATTTTTGTGTGATGTTAGAAGGAAGAGAATTATAGTTCTTCTAAAATGGCACATAAAGAATGGTGGTACTTAAGCAAAATTATATTCTGTCAAATTTCTGACAGAATAATTAGGAAATTCCGTTTTCAATTCTAGCAAAATTTGTACAGTAAAATGTGCACAGGTGAAATAAAAACAATACTCAGTATGACTTTGACCATTTGTGCATCACAATATGAGCAGATTTTAAAACATAGAAGTATTACGACGCACAATAATTTTTAATCAAAATAACCAACAAACCACTAAAATGTCTTTCACGCACTGTCATTGACCGATTTTGTTTTGCTTTAGGCAATAGTCCGATATAACGTGCCCGTATTTTGAGAACCAGTTTTGATGCCCGTTATGCATTGGAGAAAACTGGTTCTCAAAATTCAGGCACGTTATATCAGACCATTGCCTTGCTTTATAAGCAAACACTTTCAAACACCAGGAATGGAGCAGTTTAAACACCAAGCAGGACATTTTGTAGAAGTGCTGTGGAAATCCAATAAGATAGAGCATTCAGCATTGATCTAATATTACACAACCAGGGATGCTTCATTTAAAACCTACCCTACTAGGCCTGCTAATCCCTGAGGTTTCATTCAAAAACGTGTCATAACCACAGGATTAATACCAGAGGATGTAAAGATGTAATTGGGTACAAGTAACAGGGGCATTGTTTTCTGTACTGCTGAAATCAATAAGGTCAGAGGTCACACAAGAGCCCACAGTTTACACAACAGCAAAGAAGATCAGCCAACAAGGACCTTATCAACATGTCAATGTATTGAGCTAAAATCTACAAAACTATGGATTTTAACTCTGGAAGAAGGGAATAAACTATACGAAAGTGGCAAGACTGTAGAATTCCATGTTTGACTTTTTAATACTCTGTCGTTATTTGGGTCATGTGACCATGACATTTTGGTGGTAAAATTTATCAGAGAAGAAAGCTTCATTGATAGCAAAACAACAGCGTCAACAACAAGATCAAATGTTCAAGATGAAATCTCAAAAATGCTGATACAGTTTTCGAAATTATCGTTTCATCATACAACCTTTGACTCAGTCATAAGAATCATAAAAGTCCTGTTCTTGATAGCTCCTCATGAAAAAGTGCAACAATTTCTAACAGCATTATGAAGAACGGTGAACAAGTATGTCAAAGTTTCCTACATATCTCATCGGCCATTTCTGAGATATCAGGTTCTGTAATTGGCCTGATCAACAAGTCTGTATTTAGCCAAATATCTGCACACTAAAATATTTTAAGCCTATAAAAGTTCATATTTTGTGAAACAAAAAGCCTGTAGAATTTGATTTTTGAGGTTTTACCACTCTGCCATTATTTGTGTCACATTAACACATCAACAAAGAATTATCAGCCAATACGCACCATATGATAAGTCACATGGATGATTGAAGTAATTTAAAACTGTAACAGATTTCATCAGGCAAATGAAAATATACATGTTTTACCAATAAAACCTTGAAACAGGGCACACAGTTTTGTACACAGAAGAGACACTTCTAACGTAGGTTAAGAAATGTTATGACTACATTTTTGTTTTTGGGATGTAACGTTACTTTTCTGTCCGACAGACTTGGGATTTGCCTTTTGCTGACAATCCACGTTGCAATTCGGGATTGACAGTCTTTTTATTTGAACTGTTTTTATTTATTTGTTTCGTATTTATTATTTTGCACAAAATGTACTCCCAAAGACAATCTCTGAGTAGGATTCTTCAGCAATCACAAAAATGAAGCCCAGGGTAGACAAAACCTCTGGTGTATATGTCTGCAACAAACCTCTTCCTTAGCGGTAATAAATTGCAAGAATCAAATTACATATAAGAAGGCTACTTATCTGCTCTGCGGCACAATCCTCGGAGAGGAGCGCGTAATATCGTGTCTCGAAGAACACTCGCAGGTCTTGACATTAAAAAAATTCTTTCCTCATTACCGGTAATTACACAAAATTCACTTCCAACAGCATGACCATTGAGTCTATTCAAGGATTAATAACTCTTATTATCCATAGTTATAGTGAGAAATTTGTTCTCAGTTTCCCCGTGCAGCCGATACTACACTTGTTAAGATTGTACGATGTTGTCACATTATCGTAGGAACACTAAAAAATTATTCCCCCACCTGCCTGAAATTCTTATTCTCATAATGCACCCAAGCATATATAAATACATGTGGGTGCAACATTTTCTAATTACAATAAGAGAAAAATGAAAAGCTGAGGGTGGCCTTGTATCCTGAAGTGGACTTGTACGTAGATAATAGTGATAATAATAATAACACTTACAAATGAAATTAAGTTCTCTTCCTATTTCTTTTATTGAAAACTTTGAAAAAATTCCCTGTTCCGCCATATTGTATTCTACATCGAAGAAGCCTTTCTGTACAATGATAATGACACCACAGTAACAACACCATTTCGGACAAAAATGATTCCTAAAATTGCCCCTTTTCCAATTTTTAAGTGACCTTAACAGTGTTGTGAATGGTCACATTCTTTCAAAACATAATCACGATGAAGAACTTGAATATGGAAAAACATTTATTTGGTGCGGCATAGCTTTCATAGAAAAAATGATGAAATACGTCACTTGTCAGCCATGTTGTGCCCGAAATTCATGAGATTTTACCATAAGCATTACATGTCTATGCTACAGCACGGTAGCAGCGCAGTCAATAGTTTCGTAATAAGCAGATTCTGAAATACTTCACATTTTGGACCATCTACGTACAGTTCACCTTCACTTGCCAAACTAATAAAACAGGATTATCAGAGGAGGAAACAGATTGAATTTCTAATTATTTCTAAAAAAGTATAAAGATGAAAAACATGTTAAAATTCACCAGAAACTAAACTTTGAGAATTTCATGAAGAATTTTCCAGTCCAATATTTTTTTTTCAAGTTTGAGGCGGTAACGCGTGCGAAAATAGTTGTAGGTCCCGATGTATTCTGAGGTAGGTGTCAACTTTGAAATGCCTAGCGACAATATATGCTTGTAAATGTGAAAAAAACAGTCAACAATCATGACAGTGGCAGAATAACCCAGCTCAGCCCATTACAAATAACTCCCTGTGTTGGTAGCAAACAGACATACACGCACGGGCACATGCACAATCAGATTGTTTTCCATAACTTATATCTGACCTATGAAAAGAGTATAATCATTATCAATCTTGTCTTACTCTGACAAGGTGGAGACACGGTATTGCTCTTGGGAAATCGATAGCCAAAAATCAATGTGAAAACACAGTGCAAGAAAATCAATGCGCCGATACCACCATCGTTTGATCTCTTTATGTTCTGCCAGTGAAAGACAGGGTTGATCGGTGTTGCAAGAATGTGATCAAGAGTGGAGAAACTTTGTTTCACTTCAGACATACAGTGGCTGGACAAGTTGAGGGGCACAATATCAAATAATATGTATCACAATGTGAAACAATATGCATGTCAATATCAAATTGTACACATCGCAGTATTAATGTCATGCAAAATATCATATTTACAACCCAATACAATATCAAATGACACAAAGTATAAAAAGAAAATGTCAAAAATATAATAAATAGTCTCCTATAATAAATAGTCAATCCTAAAAGACACAAGATGTTTAATTTGTATCAAGCAAACTGAACATCAAAGTGAAGTTTAACAGTTTAAATCAATGTAAATAAATTTAAATTTAAACCTTTTCACAAAAGCTATAACCATATTTTCTCACAAAAAGTTAAGTATGTTCGCTTGTTTAAGAGTTATGCGGTAATCTACTGACTGATATAACAGGTATTGAGCAATAAAAAACAAAAATTCTCCAAAGCATTTCCCTTCTCAGCACTATGAGATCAAATTTCTCTGTCAACGATTCGTCATTCCCAAATCAATTCGGTGTTTGTGAAAAATTGGCAGACGCAAACAAACTGTACAAGAATGCAAATACAAACTTTACTTTCGGCTGGCGAAATCTGGTGCAGTTGAGTAAATGAAAACGGCTTTGTAAATGTTAAGAATGGGAACTTAATCACCATACACAATCGATCATTTATGTTTAGAAATATATAAAGACTTTTTATTTACTGCTGTACAGTCCACAACTATGGATATTTTGCTTTTGAACTCTTGATACTGATTTCAACACACAGGTCACTTGGAAAATATCTGCAGACTGTGCTTGTTCTAAACGGAGGAATTCTGTCCGTTTTTAATTGACAACTGCTACCTCAGCAAGCGCAGAGTGACCACTTACTGGAGGACAAATTTCCAAAGCAAGCCATTTGATGTGCAGGAATTCTGTGACATTTTCTCTCAACAATCATAGACTAAAGCCATGCAACAAATTTCCGAAACAAAGCATTTTAACTGCAGTAATCCTGAGCTATTTTGTGCAAAACTAAAAGCCACTGTGGTACAAATAATCAAGATTTTATCAAGTGGTGTTCAATGACAGCCGTAAATTAAAACTGTTTGCAAGTAAAATTCCTCACTGAGAAATCTCAACAAAATAAAATACTGCTTATCACGAAACAGATAGACAAAGAATTACAGTGAAATCCAACAGAACTAAAAATCAAAAAGCATTCTTGTTTCTTGGACACGGAAAAAAGGCAACATAAATTGTTCCGTTGAGAGCATGTCGGTTTCAGGATTTTTCTCTACAGGACCACACCATCAACCCATTTCACAGAAGTGCAGAAATTATCTCATGGTAATCAAAAGAATGTTTGTTCTTGCAATGTCTCTGATGAGACAAGACTACTAACTCTTTAGAAGGTGTACAGATAATATTATGCTAGATTTATGAGCGTTATCTTAATTCCCGAACGTCGACTTACTACATTTTGATTAATCGGCCGCCAAATTATCAGATAGCTTCAGTCGAGAGCTATCACAGTGAGTACGCCTCAAAATGTCCCGAGCAAACATTTATGATCATACAATGAAATCCGATAAGTTTCAACTTATAAAATAGGACAAGCAGCATTTGTATGAAGTAATTCAAGCTTACGACATGGACAATTGTCATGTGCATACTATTAAGACCTCTTGGAACCTTAAGAGTTTGCTGTATAGAATGAACTTAACAAACTGTCTCCCTGGTATAATCGGCATGGTAACAAGAAAATCAGCACTACTTAAATGCAGGCACAAGATTTGAAAATTTAATTGTGAATTAGCAAATTAATAGACCCTGCGAAAAATCGTTAATGTTTAATTTCCAAACACAAGAAAAACCTTAAATAATAAATGCCAAGACTTCATGCAAGAGACAACACCATAGACAATATTCATGGTTGATTCCTTCCACTGGGGCTATCGAGTCACAAATTTACTACTGACACAATTCAAAGGTTTTTTAAAAGTTACAAAAGTGAGGCCTTATTTACAGCTATCCGTTTGAGAAAGGTAGCACCATAAATCATTCCACTAATCCACTCATAGTAAAAGAAACCCATTTGAATTCTTTGTTCCATTGGGTGCAGGCGCTTTTACGGAGGTCGTTGTGTACAGTCAAGTTGTATTAATCAGGAAACAGTGTAAAGACTGGTTTCTTATTTATAGCTCGGTCTAACATCACACCAAAAATACCCAGCAAGACTATTCAACAGGCAGTCAGACAATTCAACACGCAGTCGGACAGTTCAACAGGCAGTCGGACAGTTCAACAGGCAGTCGGACA
>NMRA01000088.1:133073-148172 GCA_002633005.1 Phoronis australis
CCCCCCCCCCCCCCCCCCCCACACACACACACATTTTTGTTGCACGAACCAACATTTCTTGTATCAAAAATAGCACTTCCATCGTCTAATTTAGGACCACATCATCCGCAGCAACCTCAGAGGATGTATATAATCATAGATGGGGTTTGCTGCTCCATAAAGCACCACTGATAACAGAGCTAAAACCTGTTGCAATTGTCATATTGTCATCCCATTTTAGTCTTGAAAACCACACTTGCTTTGGCACATATTTAGACATTCTTCGTTTTTTAACCATACATGCATGTCAATCTTTTTAAATCTTATCATAGCAATTTTGGTAAAAGAAAAGCAAACCTTAGCGATGACGAATATATATGTACTATTACGTTGTCGTAAAAGTGACAACAGCATTGACACCCATGATGGGCTATTTCACACTGCTCAGGAATCTACAGTGCTAACTGACCTCAACGTTATAACTACTACGCATTGGCCATAGCTGGGAAAGGTTGCTCGGTGTTACAAATGTCGCAATTTCACGAAAGAAAAAGCAGAGTAGTTGCACAAAACCATTCATGCTAATCATAATTATGGAGTCAAAATTTTTGACAATGTTATAAGGGTGAAAAGGACAAAAAATTGTAAAAGCAAATCCGTCTTCATACAGTATTGTTCTTTGATGACTGTATGGTCCGTGAAAAAGTATAGCGGTTAATGTAAATGGGGACATTATTATTGTCAAGCCATGATTCTTTCTTGGAGAACAGTTTATTACAGCAAATAAATTTGCATCATGGCCAAACCAAAAACCAATGCAAATAATTTACTAAGTACACATATAATTTGTAACTAACTGCTATAACCATTTCAATTTAATATTTTACCATTTTGCAATTAATTTGCATAAAACGTTCTCCTTTACTTTTGCATCATTAGTGGATATGGTACGTCAAATTATATGACATTTAAAAACATTAATAAAGGCAACGACTTCAAAAATGACAGGAGAAAGACAACCAAAATTGATTTATATGACACTTAAAAAAGGTGAAGTTTAGGAGCAAAATAATATTCTTTCCATTTAGTTAATTTAGTAATACTCCCAGAGGGTATTCCCATAGAACCGTATATAGTGGGTGCCACTCAGATAGGTGACTTTTTCACAACCAATTTCCATATTTGTCCAGCAAAATTCCCTACGAAGAGATACCATTTGAAATTTAATTCCCTACAAAACGGCTCACTTCAGGAGTTTGAAACTCAGCAAAGAGGTAGGGCCTAAAGAGGTTTATTTACAACTATAAAAGTTTCAAGGCAAAACCGTTTTTAATCATATTTGTTCCAGATGATATACTGGTTTTTGGCCACATGCCATTTATTCATACACTCTTCAAAGCTGAATGAGTTAAAAAGAAAACTGATGAAAGAGTTAGTTTTCTAAAATTAAACTACAAAGCCCTGCGAAATGGTGACTTTAATAATTTCTATGGAAGCTCCCTAGAAATGAATTGGGTCCATTCTCTAAATGAGTACGGGTTATCTCAATTTTCCAACTAAATCCCCTGCGTGAAACATAGCCAAGTATTCCCGGGGTAATATTTCTCAGGTTAAGATAAGACTAGAAGTTTCTTCTAAGTCACACGGCAACAGTGAGCTAGAGGTACTATACACGTAGAACAATATGCCTAACTTGGTTGACACAGAATCTGAAGAAGGTTCACTGGGATAGGAAACATGCGTACAGCTCCATAAAATGAAACTAAAGCAGACGCTTTAGGGAAAAATAATGCGGATAATAGGTGCTTTTCAGACATTGGTCATTAATTTAAGGTGGACTCGTGCTAGACAGTGACCACAGTCTCTACTGGTTCCGCTGCGTGTTCAAGTTTTCAAACAATGACGAGGTTGGCAAAGTTGGTTGAAATTATACATCACTGCCAATATTCCGAAATAAAAAATCGGGACACTTGGATTTAGGATAGCGTAAGAGGAAATGTCCATATAAAGAGAAACAACATGTCTGCAGCACTTTATTGTGTTAATGTATTTTAGGACTTTTTTAGTCGTGCCTCAGAAATACGAAAACTAGTGAGGAAAAGTACATCAACAAGCAGCTAGGCGATGACACTTCGGCTGTTGTGGGCCACGAGGTGAATTGTCAAAAAGCCTGACAATCCAAACAAAAGCAGTACAGTTGGCGACCCATCACAGTGTAACCCTAGGGCTACGCACCCTCATCCCTACCCCGTGGTAGGGTGAGCAAACCAATATGGCGGAAATTCAGCAAGAGCGAAATTTTGCCATTTTTCATGATTTTCACAAGCTCATATCTATTAGCATACTAAGTGGTGGAAAATGAAAAGTATGCCAGTAAAATATTTAATTTTTCTTCTTTCTAATGATATCCATTACAAATAAATTGGACATTAATGAGTATTTTTAAAAATTGAAGTAAAGCGAGCACTTCACAAATTTTTCACTCACCGGTAAATTCTTGTGACTTTCAGTAGGGGTCAAACTTTCAGCTGTTAAATGGCCGTTACTGAACCGATTTTAATGATATTTATATCAAACTGTTTGCTACAAAATTCTGCTTTCAACCCTGAGTGTACACTTTTTATTTTTTTGACAAAAATATGAGAAAATGTACTTTTTTTAATTTACTGCCTCGCCACTCTCTCACCTGGAAAAATCCTGAAAGTGTACACTCAATGTCATAATCACTTATCATGTCCTAATCCATTCCTGATCAAATTTTTTCACTTCATCTCACCATTTCCATTTAGGAACACTTCTAAAAAGGTAACTTCAGTCATTTTTCAAGAACCATGTTGACCTTTCCAGGGTTCAACCTAAACTCGAACCTGATTGGTCAAATGTATTCAACAGAACCAGTCAAAACTTCTCTAAATTACAAAAAGTGGCCCAAACCTGGTAAAATATTTTCATTAAAATAATATAGAATAGTTTTAAAATTTAATTTACTTCAATTTTGGGGATAGAGTCATTTTTTCCTATTTTCTTCAAAAATATTTTTTGTTACACTTTTACTACCTCGTGGGGGCGCTGTGATCAGTTTCATTTTTAGAAAATTACATATTTCACCAAAATAAATGTTCAGTCAACGCTGCAGTGCATCAAAACATTTTAGAATACAAATATGCTCTTTTTGGATAGTCACCAACACAACACCTCTCAGTTTCTATATTATTTGATAGGAATGAAATGGATTTAAAATTTGTTGAAATTTTAGGGTCCAATTTAATTTTGTTTAATTAAAAATGCATATTATCATTTTTTGTCATTTTGTGTGCAATTTAAGATTGTGAAAACATTGATCTTACTTGGGAAAAAAGATTAATTTACATAACCTCACAGGTTTTTAAATAAATAACGAAATACTCTGAAAAAGACTAGTTTTCTGGTTTTTGTTCATTTTGAATTCATTTGTTATGCAAATTTCATTTTTTAGAATTATTTCAAAATCTTTTGGAGCAAAAGAAACATGTTCACTAAACCATAGTAATTCTTGAAGGGTTTTGTCATTTTCAAGGTAATAAGTTGCTGTCTTTTTAAAACATCACTTGTTCAACTTGGCTTCAGGGGCAAAAATGTCCGGTCACAAGCCGAAAAAAAACTAAGTCGATGGTGAATTTTTCAATTTTTGTTGTTCTTGTTCGTGCAAAATATAATAATTTGTGGTTTGGTGTCTATGCCATGTTGTTAACCTACTTGCAAAGGACTCTCCATCTTGTTTTAAGAGCACTGTGAACTATGGATTCCCAAATATAGTTGTCTAAACTTGCCATTTTCTGTGGCCTGAAATTTCTGGGTGCCGTTTGCTGAAAAAAAGGCCATTTTTGAGGCTCTAAAATTCAAATAACTCGAGAACCACCGGACCGATTTGAAAAATTCAAAAAGTTTTATAAACGGCATGTCTAAAGCTATCATTTAACACTCTTTTCAAGTGTTTCTGATGAAATTTGTATTTGGGTTTGCTCACCCTACCCGTGGAACCCAATCGTTGCCTCACTTTACAAGTGTGGACCTACATACAAGTGTCCACTGAAATGACGATCGCATTAATTATTCTGTTTTTTCTAATCAAACAGAAACACCTGTGTTAACCGTGCACCGCTCAAACAAGAGCCCGGAATTTGTAAACAAATAAATTATTCTTTACAACATCCGTTCCAAGAACTCGGAATCGAGTGAGGCTATGACTCTAGGAAACGAAAGGCCACCTTCCAAACACATAATTAACACAAACATTAAAAGCAGTCAGCTGACCAACGACATACCTTATACCCTTAGATCACATTCTCTTTCACAACAGGAGATCATGTCGAGAGAATTAACTCCGACAGTTGAAGAATTAGTCGCCTCTTCGAAGACAGGATAGCAAATACCACTGACGGCTGAACTCGCGCATAGAATATGGCCACTTCGCAGGGGTTCTGACGTTGAACATGGCCGCCACCGCGTGGAGTTGTCAATGGTGATAACGACTGCTCCGACATCTATAGAAATAAAATGGTACTAATTTTGTAACCACTTTCGGCGCTAACTTCATCGGCCTCCTGTTGCGGGCTTCTCAGTGCCAAGCCGAAGTAGCTGTGTTTCTTGGTTCGCTTTTTTATAATAAAATGTACGTGGAAGGGAATTTTTGCCAGTTATTCACGGTGATGTGCTTATGATGTTTTACAACGCCTTTTTGGCAGCTCGAGTAAGACCGTCCTGGCTTCATGGTTAAAGTGATTTTTTTTTATTTCCAATTACCCTAGTCGTCATCTTTTCTTCATATACATATGCACATCAAGATTTTCGTGTCGTACGCCCAAGGGGTTAGCTCTGAGTGCGTTCTCAAGAATTCCATGTCTAAACTAATGGAAGCCCAAAGAAAATGGCAGACAACCCTCAATGAGTAAGGCGCAATAGGCGTAAGCCGTTTTACCTGCCCGAGTTTTACTTTAGTGGATTTCTGTGTGTGTGTGTGTGTGTGTGCGTGTGCGTGTGCGCGTGCGCGTGTGCGTGCGTGTGAGTGTGTTTTTTCTCCATTTTTCGTGGCTTTTGAGGTTTTCTTTTTTTCTGCTGAGGCTAAATTCGTATTCTCTAGACATAGTTGCTGACTGTTCTTTTATATTGCCTAAGACAGCCAGGCTCAAAAATCGACTTGTTACTGCGGTTTCTTTTAAACCAGCAGAACCATGATCACAAGCAATAGCGAGCTGTCAGTTTTTTTCCAAGCCCGGACAGTGTCTCTAATTTTAGTGGAAAATACGTTGATACCAATTTTGTAACTGTAAGTGGTTTAAATCAAAAGTTGTATTTTGACGGAAGGCGAGTTATTGCTATTTCGTTAAAGGTGAAAATGAGTAAATGTCAACAACTACTATTTTTAATGGATAAGCCAAAGTTCACTCGTCATCGGCTTAAGCAAGGGCAGTAGACAAGTGGGGAAGCAAATAACGATGGTAACGATGGTAACCAGACACACAACATCCAAACGAGTTCAAGTCAAACCAGTGCAAAACAGTTTTGTAGCACATCGTCTACTCCTAGCGATGCTGAATGGGTCCCCCAGTCCAGTTCGTTCGAATTCTCTATAGCTCATTGGAATATCAATGGGTGGTCGGTTCACAATAATGCTTTGCGAAAACTAGCAATTTACCAATTTAACTGTGATTTTGTTTCCCTGAAAGAGACACATTTATGCTCTAACGATATCATCCAAGTCGAAGGATACCGATTTCGTGGTTGCAACCGTAAAAATTTGCACATTAATGCCCCCAGAAGTTCTGAGGTGTTGGTATGCTTATAAAACACAGTATGTTTGATAAATTCGATATAAGTGTTATCAAGAAGAGATATCTCTTCCTGGTGTTATTGATAAGGACTTTGATGGTGGCATTCTAGGGGTAAAGTTTGCAAGTCTTATGTCTGAGACTTGTTTTGTAATTTATACATGCTACATTCCTCCCGAGGGTTCAAACAGAAGTAAGAACATTGATGACATTTATTCTCATCTCACCAACCAATCATACTTTAGTGATGTTGACAGTTTCTTCATTTTGGGGGACTTTAACGCAAGAAAAGGCAACTGAAACTAAATTTTATTCAAGATATTGACGAAGGAGGCCCAAGACAAATCATAGATTTTCAGACCAATCGATTTGGTGATGCTTTAACTGACTTTGTGAAAGACTCGAAAATTGGCTATTGTTAATGGCAGAATTACTCCAGAATTCAACAACTTTGCTTCTGTCTTGGCTAGAGGAAATGCTGTTGTAGATTATGTTTTAATTGACCAAAATAATGTGAAGAATTGTGTATCGTTTTCTGTTACTAAGACTTCTGATATTATCGATATGTTAGATATCCACGCATTGATTGGGCCAAGATGTAACGTAACAGATCATTCTGTTCTTGTTCTAAGGTTTAAAATCTCCTCCCCCTGGTATATGTTCATCAGGTATCGACAGACGTTTAGATTCACATACTCTATCGAAAAAACGTAAATATGACACTTCCAATATCCCTGTAGAATTTAGTAATAATGTGACATTTAATGAAGAAATTTTACGTTTAATTGATTCATTATTGTTATCCTATGAACATCAAAACCAACTTGATTTAGTGTATCAGTCATTCGTTGACCTATAAATTAATTCGTTGACCTATAAATTAAGGAATTGGATTCCTTGCTGGATTACATGGATTATTATCCAAGTCGTAAACTAAGAAAGTATTTTAAAAGGAATCAGCCTTATTGGTATTCGGAACTTAACGATTCAGTGAAGAAAATTTTAAAATACATTGAGCAACAACTGGTCACGTTACAAACAACTATTTATGTCTTCTCGTTATAAATTTGACAAGAAACTAAAATGCGCGAAACGTTCATACGTTCAGATTGAAATTGAGAATGTGAATACTGAAAATCCTAAAAATTTCTGGGAATATAACAAAAAAACTGGGACCAAAACAGTTTAGCGAAGTTCCTCTGGAAGTCTTGGATTCAAATAATGAAATAAACTCCGATAAAAATTTTGTTCTAAATAAATGGAAAAATGATTACGGACAATTATTTAAATGCACTTCTGAAAATACACGATTTGATGGTGAGTTTTATTCGAAAATTTTGTACTTGCGCATGCAGCTAGAAAATGATTGTTCTAATATAACTGATCATAGCTTAAATTGTGAAATCTCTATTAATGAGATTAGAAATGTTGTTATGAAAAGAAATAACAAAGCCGTCGGCTATGACTGTATACCTTACGAGGTGTTAAGATTCGAAACTATTGTTGTTTTTCTAACCCAATTGTTCAATGAATCTTTTAAACATGGACTATTGCCGTCGGACTGGTATAAGACATTATAGGATTCTGAAGACCACCCTAGATTACCTTTGAACTACCGTGGGATTAGTCTTCTTTCAAATACTTATAAAATCTTCAGTGCTGTGTTGAATAGTAGAATTTTGAGTTTCTGTGAATCCTGAAAATGGTGTCCGTCAGGAGAACGTTTTATCATAGACAGTCTTTGCCTTGTATATAAATGACTTAGCTCTGGTGAAAGTGTCAAATGCGGCCCGAAAATATTTCAGTGCTTCTTTTTGCCGACGATATTGCACTTTTGTTTGAAAATGAAAATGAAATGCAAGATATGTTGAAGGTTTTAAACAACTGGTGTAAAAAGTGGAGAATGGTTGTAAACATGGCAAGTTTGTCCATTTTCGAGCTAAGTCTATGCCTAGAAGCAATTTTGAATTTCGTTTTAACAGTGTTATTAGTTATAAATCATCATACAAATATTTAGGCTGTATTCTGGATCAACACCTTGATTTCAAAGAAAATTTGAATACGTTATCTGAAGCTTCTGGTAGAGCGTTAGGGAAGATATGCTCAACATTTCGTGGTAACAAGAATCTAGGATTCGAAACATTTAAAACATTATTTAATTCGTGTGTTGCATCAATTTTGGATTACGGGTCATCTGTTTGGGGTTACAAAAATTTTGGTAATGATGAAAATATTCAAAACAGAGTTATGCGTTTTTATCTAGGGGTCAACCGATTTACAACCACTCATGCTGTTAGCCGGAAATATATTTAAATTGAATATGTTGGAACAAACTTTTGACCACAGGTGGTGATAGGTTACTAAAGAAGATAAATTATTTCTATGGGACTACTCTGTTGGTAGAAATGGTTGGATAGACGGAATCAACCATTTGTTTAACATAACTGGCATGCAATCCTGTTTTCAAAATTTGACTACTTGTAACATAGTAGATGCTAGAAACAAACTATTTGAATACTCGAAACATGTTTGGGCTGAGTCTGTTGTAACAAAACCCAATTTAAGAACCTACATTTTATTTAAGCACGAGTTTTTAACTGTGGAGCTTAATTTATCTCGTTCCAAGCGATCTCTTCTGGCTCAGTTTGGAGCAGAAAATCTCCCATTGCACTTGGAAACTGGTCGTTATGTAAACACTCCTGTAAGTGAAAGACTTTGCTTGTGTTGTGATTCTGGTTCTGTAGAGGATGAGCTACCATTTTGTGTTTGATTGTTCTCTTTATAACTCACGGAGGTCTATTCTTTTTAATAACGTTTCACTCCAAGTCCCGAACTTTTCAGATTTCATAAGGTTAGATACGTTAAAAGTGCTATTGCAGTATTTCCCTAAGCCAAATATATCAAGTCTGCTTTTGTTTGAACTTAGAAACCGTCGCATTTATGGTAGGCATACGTCTGAGCTGTGTGGTTAAAGTGACTAACAAGCCCAATTGGGCTGGGTACTTATTTTTCTTATGAATGTTATACCTATAGCTGTTCGAATTAATTGCACTTGCCGCTATAATAAATAAATACAAAATACAAATACAAAAATACAATGAAAATCTACGCTCGCATAGACTGTTTCAGTTTAAATTCTTGCTCGCTGACTCTTGCTCAAGTGTTTGCCAAAAAGGAGGCACGGATGAAATTGGGAATGTTGGCGCAGCTACATAGATGCGCTGCATGGTATATAGCTATATGCATATACGGTGTGACGAATATTGGGAAGGGCAAGAGTGCCAATCTATCAGAACTGACTGGGGCAGGAGATGAGAAGCTCCCGCGGAAACTCTACGCCACAAGACGTCTTTCAGGGGAGACTCAAATACGGAACTTGCCGGCAAAGGGGTGTGCTTTTTAAACAGTACATACCATGGATTTTTGCACATTTTGAATTACCGGTGGCCACAGACTAAATGTATGACGTAAAATTTAGCTAAACCCATGTTTATTTTGTGTAATTAGCTCAAAATTTTGATTTTTCTTTCAATTTTGCCAATTTTCACATTTCCCGCCATGTGACGTCATGGGTTGAACACAGGAGATCAGTGACTAGCATTGAACAATGGCGGAGACCAGGGAATTTGAAAGTGACCACGATTATGAGCAAGAATTGAACGAATACTATGAAGAAACGTATGAGAATGGTGGCCAGGATGAGGAAATGGGGTTGCACGAAAGCGAGAACAAGTTTAATGTGCTTCCGGCTGCGTACTTTTCTACTTTGAGCCTTGTAAACTGGATCCTCCCGCGAGAGAAGCGGTCTCGGGCTCGGCGAGTCAACCCAGTCATCCAACAGACGATCCTGAATTAAGAGCTGATGTTTCTGAATGATAAATATTGTCCTTTATTGAACCAGGCCTTCATCGTCTCCTGTGACTGGAGTCGAAACACGAGTCCTCGAAGTGGGCAGAACACAGAGTGGCCCCGGACCGAATCGCTTGGTCCACGATGACTTCCCACTCTCTCGTTCGGCGCACGAAGTCATGCCACTTCTGCGCAACTTTGGTGTCCTTTGGAACACCGAGACGTTTTCCGCCTGGCTGCTGTTGCTGCAGCCTCCGAAACACATCTTTTGATCCCTCTACGAACCTTCTCGACACTTTGTCTCTGATCCGAACGGTATGGCAAACGACTTGGGTTCAACCCATGACGTTGTACATAATTATTATTTTTTTCAATTTTTGCGTGTTTCTTTATGAGCTGTGCACTAAAGGCACTGAAATCAAGTAAGATATAATAATAAAATTTATTTTGAGGTACTAGAGTCATGTTGTGTACACTTTAATTGTGACCAGGTTCCCTAGTATGTGCCTTTTCCGATTCAATTTCCAGAGAAAGGGTGTTCTAAAAGAAATAGCAATTCACAATAGAAAAAACATTTACCACTAGATGTTATACTCAAAAGCAATGAACGGAGAACTCTCAAGAAGTAGGGTCCCAGACGTTGCTCACGGTACGACGTAGCACACAGGCGGGCCCCAGCCAAGCTGCCGAAGGCAGCGCGCACGGCACGGCACGACGCGGCCGGGCTCCAGCGCAAGTCGCCGAGGGCAGCGCGCCGGGCACGGCACGACGCGGCCGCCGGGGCCCCAGCCAAGCTGCCAGAAGTCAGCGCGGTGGCCGGACGCAACAGGTAGGCGGGCCTCAGCCAAGCTGCCGAAGGCTGCGTAGGCGCGGGCGAACGTAGCTAGCAGGTGGGCGGGCCTGGCACTGAACCCAAACTGCCGAAGGCAGCCAGTGCAGGCACTTCCCCGCCGACTGACGTACGTAGCAGGTGGGCGGACCTCAGCAAAGCTGCCGAAGGCTGCGCAGGCACCGACGGCCGGACGTAGCAGGTAGGCGGGCCTCAGCCAATCGGCAATGGTCTGATAACGTGCCCGAATTTTGCGAACCAGTTTTCTGCATTACTGAAATGACGGCCATCAATCTCATGTGGTTCTTGCTCAAAATGCGGGCACGTTATATCAGACTATTGCCCAGCCAATCTGCCGAAGTCAGCGCAGGCACGGCCCGACCGATTCAGGTAGGCGGGCCTCGTAGCACTGAGATAGGCGGGCCCCAGTCAAGCCGCTGCCGAAGGCGCCGCACGGACACAGCGCAACGTAGCAGGTGGGCGGCCCGGCAGCCAAGCTGCCGAAGTCAGCGCACGCACTCCCCGACGTAGCAGCTAGGAGGGCGGGGTCTCAGCCAAGCCTCCGAAGGCTACGCAGGGACGGCCAGACGTAGCAAGTGGGCGGGTCTCAGGCAAGCTGCCGAAGGCCTCGCGGGCACGGTCCGACGTAGCACTGTTGACATTTAGTTAGAACTGGATTAGATTATAGTGGAAAAAAACAAATATTTTATTAGCCTTGTCAAATTACGACATTGTGTAGTTTAATTTGAAAAATACTGTATGCTAACCTTTGTAGGCTGCCTTTACACAGTATGTTTTATGTTGTATTGTAATTTGGTGGTATGTTGGAAAAATAAAAACTTAGATTTGTCCATGCAGATATTGTTAAAGCAAAGTCACATTCTTATTTTTAAATATCTTTAAAAACTATCCGTCATTTTCGTTGTAACATACATCATCTCCAGAGACTCCGGTCCACAAGCACTAACATGGATAACATGTTTTCTGTGACCCCCTGAGCTTTCCAAAAAGAATGGGCCCAACTCGAGGATTTCATTTTTGTCTATGAAAGTGTTTCATTAAAGGTATTAACATTTTTATAAAATTGAAAATGTGAATCCCCATACTGTTTTAAGTACTGGTTAAATTTGGAATTATGTAGAAGACGATTGCTAATGTGTTAGAGTAGTCTCAAGAACAGGAATTGCGTTTACAGTTTATTGTACAATCTGCGAGAGAAAGCTTGCTTGAACACTTATTTTTTGTAAAATGAAAAGACATTGATTCCAAGTTTGCTTATTAAAGGGAACAGTATTTTGTTCTGAATCAATTTGGCATACAGCTTTGTACCAAGGCAAGGGCAACGGATGGTATCCTATGTCCGCCCTCTTAGACGACACCTTTTTCGCAGAGTTTGAACAACTAGGTGGCATATTAAAAGGCATAGAGAACTTTTTACTACACTGGCAAACAGTAAATACGCGATGTAAACTGTATCCACGCAATGCCGCAATATGGAGCAGAAATATGTGATAAACAGTCGATGCCCTATGAACCACTGACATATCAGCCAATCAGAGATTGCTGTCAGCATTAGTGTTTTTACAATCAAATGTGAATCAGCTTTTGTTTGGAGCGCAGCTCGGGCAAATGTGAGTTTTATTTGTATGTTAGAACCGGTTTATTGCTGCATTATTTTTACTACAGTCATCTTTTAAACTTGGCATCGGGTAAAAATTAATCACCGATAATTTACAGAGACAGAAAAATTTTTTAATAATGTCTTGTAATCTTTCAGAGAATGCTTACTTCACTACATAGGGTTTGTAAAGCGAACTTAGAATGGCCTGCTTAAACGTGGAATTCGAAAGAAAATAATTGTTAACGTGTTCAATAAAGTCACAAGATAAGAAAAATGTTGTTCTTACAAGATATTGTAACCATCCAGAGAATGTTTGGTTCACCATGTGACTTTGTAAAGCTAACATACAATCATTCCAAGTTTAAGCAAGGGCGTGGCTTGCTTAAACTTGGAATTGGGTAAAAAAACAATTGCGAATGCATTCAGAGGTGTTCCAAACGTAATAGAAAATGCATTTATGACATAGTGTAACCGGTTAGAGAATATTTGCTACACCACACGATTTTTTGTAAAGAAGAAATTGAATTATTCCAAGTTTAAGCAAGGGTGTGGCTTGCTTAAACTTGGAATTGGGTGCAAAAATACGAAATGCATTCAGGGGTGTTTCAAAAGTAATATAAAATGCATTTACAATGTATTGCAACCAGTGAAAGAATGTTTGTTTAACCACGTAATTTTTTATATGGCAGAAACTGGATTGTTTCAAGTTTAAGCGAGCCACGCCCTTGCTTAAAATTGGAATTGGGGAGAAAACAAATGCAAATGCAATCATAGGTGTTTCGAAAGTAATAGAAAATGCATTTACATTGTATTGCAATCATTAAGAGGAGGTTTGGTTCACATCGCAAATTTTTAGAGAAGAAATTGAATTATTCCAAGTTTAAGTAACCAGTGTGGCTTGCTTATACTTGGAATTAGGAAGTAAAAACTGCGAATGCGTCAGAAGTGCTCTCTCTAAAAGTAATATAAAAAAACATTTAAACTGTATTGCAACCAGTAAGAGAATGTTTGGTGAGTTTTTGTAAAGCAGAAATTGAATTATTCCGAGTTTAAGCGAGCCACGCCCTTGCTTAAACTTGGAGTTGGATAGAAAAAACTGCGAATGTGCTCATAAGTGTTCCAAAATTAATAGAAAATATATTTAAAATGTCTTGCAATCAGTTACCGAATGTTTGGTTTACCATGTGATCTTTTGTAAAGCAGAAATTGAATTATTCCAAGTTAAAGCAAGGGCGTATCTTGCTTAAACTTGGAATTCACGGGGTAGAATAAACTCGTCCAGAAGTCTTCCGAAATTAATAGAAAATGCATATAAAATGTATTGCAACCAGTCAGTGAATGTTTAATTCACCTTTTGATCAAACATCAACCAGGCACTAATTTGAAACATCCAGCTTTATTTTTATATTGGGATAGGCAGCAACACAGGAATAATACGACTCAAATGGCCACGGTATCCGTAGGGCTATGACCTTGAATGTCCGGTGCATTACTGAGGGACATGTAATCACAATACAGTCCTTAAATGATTTTTTATTCCAGTCCCTCGGTACTAACCAGTATTCATGAACAGGCCACGGGAGCTTTATCTCGATTTTTTAGAAATGTTTTCTATCCGTAGCCTACCGGTTCAGTTACGATTTCAGCCCAAGCGCCTTGTTCTGTGATTGTGTGCCAGGCAGCCAAGAACACGCAAGATTCCAAGTTCACGTACGGGGTTTGGCAGTTTGCTTAATCTCAAGATCACTTGCATGATCTTGGAATTCCAAGTTCACGCAACACTCACTTTCGCTTATTCTGGAGATTAATCAGGATTCCAAGTTCACGTACAACATTTTGTTGTCAAATTCCCGTCAGGTGTCGCTGTTTTAATTGAAAGTTGCCGCCATTGTTGCGAGTCTTTGTCGAGAAGACATTCAAAAATCAAGACAAAAATGATCCAGTTTAGGAAATAACTAGTCGCGATTTCGTAATCAGGTAGGTATTTGAAGAGCTACGAACGCTCTTGATTGTATAATTAGTCGATCAAATTTTCGAATTGATTAATTCAGCCGAAATGTAGATGTTTTTGTTTTGCTGATGATTTTGGTTTGGAGACTCTTTCTGAACAAAACGGCTTAAATTTACATAGGCAATTACATAGGCAATTACATCGCCCAGGCTGAATGCCGCAGGCTCTCAGGGGCGATAGTACATCCCCATAAAAAATTACTCATTTCAAAGTACAGCAAATAAAATCGAATGAAACGTGCATGTATGCACATGGAGTTACAATTATCATATATCATGATCGACTCTGGATACAATTTAGTTAACATAATTTGAACATATCCATGAAAATCTGTCGCGGTTCGCTCTAGTTTCTCTCACCGGGTACCATTTTGAGGAAGCTATGTGAAATAACGGTTATTGTTTACAATCCGACTCCATTAACGTACATACTTGATACTACTATTTTCTGAATCCTCTAGTTATGGTGATTCCAAAAATGTATTACTTGTACTGATTGGTCGATTATTATTCACAATTTCCAAGTTTTTCCAAAGCGTTCATTCGCAATGCGGATTTAGTGAGGCAGCCATTTTTAAAAATGCGACTCCTGTCGGTAGGATTCATAACTAACGATTAACCGCGAGATGTCAAGTGTTTTCGAGGACGACATTTGTCCGCGAGAACACACACTCTTGTGTTTTTTCTAATGAAGTTTTGAAGAGGGAATCCTTTATAAATGACTATTACTGTTTTTTACTCAGAGTTTCCCTATCATGCCACGCGGTAGGCAATGACCATCGCCTCTGTTGGCCCGAACCAGAGGCGATGTAGAGGCTATAGGCGCTCTGTACGCCGGAAGCTTTTCGGCGAATTATGCCTCGCACCGACTAAACCATCAAAGTCACGTTGTTATAAATACCTTTTGCGCATAGAGGAACACCTTAGGAGGTTGTCGATGTGATTAATTCCTTCCAACTCGAACAAATACTCCCGTTATGAAACTTTTTCTTCGAGCAGTCCCT
>NMRA01000088.1:148454-203818 GCA_002633005.1 Phoronis australis
GAAGGGCGGGAACTTCAGCTTTCAAAGTTCGCCGGTAGGTCCGCAACTTCTGACCTTCGGCCTGGTTAAAAAAATGAAAAAGTTGATTTCACGATTTTGGGAACTGAAATAGGGACTGCTCGAAGAAAAAGTTTCATAACGGGAGTATTTGTTCGAGTTGGAAGAACTTAAACCCATCGACAACCTCCTAAGGTGTTCGTCTATGCGCAAAAGGTAGTTATAACAACGTGGCTTTGATGGTTTAGTCGGTGCGAGGCATAATTCGCCGAAAAGCTTCCGGCGTACAGAGCGCCAATAGCCTCTACATCGCCTCTGGTTCGGGCCAACAGAGGCGATGGTCATTGCCTAGCCACGCGGTATCTTCAACATACTACACAATTTTGGGGTCTTTTTGACACACGCATGATCGTTGTAGTTATCATTCCTGCCGACAGGTGTCGCAGTTTTATAATGGCGGTCACTCGAGATCTGCTGCCGCAAATGAACACCTCGTAAAAACGGTGAATGCATGAATAAAAAGAGCCTAATCGGTACGAGCAATACATTTTTTGGAATCACCATGATCACCCTGACTAGAGGATTCAGAAAATGTTAATATCAAGTATGTATGTTAATGGAGTCGGATTGTAAACAATAGATAGAAGCGGAAAGGATTACTGAAGAAAGTAAGCGCTTTTTTTAAGTGATAGTTTTAAGTGTAGAATTTATTTGTGACGAGGTGAAATCTCTTGATCGGCGAGTGGATTTCGCCTATCTTCCGCTTAAAATACACTGGACGAAATTAGTACAGAAAGTGTTGCGAAGTATTGTTGCCCCTAACCAGCCAACCTAGGGGCTACTTGTTGCCTAAAATTTACAGTGGAAGTCTCTTATGGTCAATGATCTCTGTGAAGGCCTCTATATTTAAAGCTTGTACTTTGCAAACATGACAAGACCAGACAAGGTTGTGGGGACACGGGTTCCAGTAATGTGGGGATAGGATGTGGTATTCTAGTTGTGTTACGCCATTCTTAGTTGGAAAGGCTAACGAGGTAGCAACAGCAAGTCGATGGAGAGCAGCATAAAAATTAACACAGTCGTTGAGTTTCTACTGACGCACAAAGTTTATTAACTCTATCTACAACACTCTCGAGTTCCGAATAGCTGTATCTATATGATTATTTTTTTCAGACTCGTTTTCCGGTCTATATAACGCTTATTCGGGTCTCTATGTTTATTAATTTTCTAACCTTTTTCTGCTCTCCACGATTATTTGATTCAGCAAGTTCACAATTTTTGTTTCATTCAATACAAATTTGTTACACAAAAACTTTATTGTTGACACCGGGTATCGTACCTTGGTCATAACACGTAGTAAATTCGCTCTAAAGCTCTAGACCACGAGACATTCAGTTCAGACTTCGTAATTTAGATTAGCTGTATAGGACTCCGCGTTACACACAGAAGTCACATGTCATACACATTAAAATTTTATTCACTAAAATATACAACTGTATGTTTCTAAGCGTAAAATAAATTGTTCTCCCAAGCAAGGGTTTACGCAGCAGCCATCTGTTAGACGGCCAGAATGTTATTTTGGACGGGTTCGACAGGATCGGTCAGAATTAAGAAAGTATTGGCAAAATTTAAAATAGCTTGAAATGATGACCACTTCTCTCAATATTAACGGCTGGTCGGCAGCTGCTCAAAGAAATAGGCCATCTGTAATTTCAGAAATGAGGAATTTAATGCACAAAAAGTGCATTTATCAATATTCCGCACACCGCGTGACACAGATCGGTGTTACCGGCAGCTCAACATACATATGAATAAAAACGCTTTCGACGAGTTTCTTTGGGTGATCCAATATTTATGATTGCACCCTGTAAAAAACTGGCAAGCCGTTACAACTGTTCACTGTGTCTGTCCCCGAAGTCTGCGTTTCCGGGGAATTAATTCCGGGATTTTGCACAGCCAGTATCATCTGCGGTTTCGGTCATTATTGACATGCGCATTCTACATACTTAATCATGTCGTCTGCCGCGCAAAGGCCAAAGAATTCGAGGATTATTTTACAAGCCGAGAAATGTTCCAGATACAGACATTGACTCAGATGCTAGTAAAACAAATAATCCAGCTACAGATACAGACCGTGGTGATAATGCGGCCAGTCAGTGAAGCGCAAATACTCGTGCAGTTAATGAACAGTGCCGAACCTTTCAATCAACAAAGTACCAACAAGTTGCCGACAACATCAGACATCACCATTTTTACAATTCGCTCCAAACTTGAGAATAGATTGTTTTTATGAACAGGAAGAATGGACTTGTGACAATCTTGAAAATGACGTAGTTGCTAACGTTCGACAATCAAGTCGATATCTATTGAAATTGATTTCTACTTGCTCTCCCGTCCAAATAAATGGGAAAACGCACGTGAATCGGTTTGTTTATTATACCTAATTAGATATTCAAGATGGTAGACGTGGTCGTGGACTCGAATCTTGGGCAATTCTGCAAGAAATCTCAATTTCTGGCCGTGTAAAATTTTGGATGTACCGACTTTTTGACGTCGAATTCTGACTAATGTACATTACAAGGGTATTGACTATGAACGTTGTGCAGGACATGAGATTGAGAGAAAACAAAGGCTCGACTGTCAGGAACATGTATGATAAAAATGCGACTCGTTTTACCAAGACACTTTATTGTCTTTATTCAGACTGTCGCCTTCGTGGAAGACTGGACGTTGCTGCTGAAATCTTTACCTCCTTGTTATAATTTTTGGACTTAGTCGACATTGGCATCTCTGGTATGAATGTCACATTCTTTTTTTGAGTAAAATGATTCCACATACTATTTGAAACACGTCCATATAGACTTCCATTTAAAGTTACTGACATTGTGTTTCTGTAATGAATATTTGGCAAATAAAAATATTGAAATGCATATTATCTGGGCTCAACTTTGTAGCTCAAAGATAACCTGAAAATATTGCAAACATGCGAATTGATTTTGTTAACTAGCTGGACAATAGTGAATGTCGCGGCCATTACTTTTTGAGTGACAAAAGTTTTATTTTAAGAAAGCTCAGTTTTTCAAAAATTCTGAACTCATTTTGTCTTTGAATATGTTATGTTAATGTCCCACACAATATGGTTATCCGTGGTGAGACATAAGTTGCCTGAAGTTCCTGGCATACACAGGCCCATGGCATGGTCAACATCTGAACCTGTTGGCTTTCAGCACCATGAAATAGAGCGTCACCTGTTGACCAATTTCTTTCCCCCCTGATTCTTCATTCTGCTGTTCTTTTACAATATTGCGTTACTTGCGTATACAGTTAACAACAAATCACAGTAATTGATTTCACTTCATTGTAAGTTTTTAGTACTATATTATTACCAAAGGGACTTTTTTTAGCAAATTTTGCCTCCGCGAAGATGTCATCTCTCGAAAGATTCCTAAAAAAAATCAACTAAATGGCACATTCGCGTGTCACAAGTGTCCTGTTGGAAATTTGACTACGTTCTTTTCTTTGTCACAAAAGCTGGAGAATGATGCAAGAAAGAGACATTCATTAGATAATTTTTCACTTAAATGGCTGTACAGGCAAGATGAGTGTTGGTTGGCTCCCAGATTTTTCTTGCACCCAGGTGGTCATGAGATCAAGGTGACGAGCAGAACTACCCAGACGTCTTTGTGAAATTTCGAGGTCTATGTAAAATTTACGCACATCTTCCCTTGGCTATATTCTGAGACTAGTCTACGTATAGCTAGGTACGCTGCTCCCTAACGTACATTATACTAATGACGTGTTGTCCTATGTATATTGGCTAGAATGCAGCCAAGATGCTTGGTCTCACTTCTTTAAGTATTAATAATGTCTATGTAGTATTAAACTTGGTGAAATTCTGTAATTAACCACTAAGGCTCCTGATCGTGTGGAAACGCCACCTGGCTCTGGATTTTAGCTCTATGGTGGATCAGTTCGGCACTGGATGCCGAACCACTGCTCTATTATTTTTTATACGCCATCAAAAGTTATTGAAGAAGTCCATTTATCCTAACCTCGTGTTCTGTCATATACTAGGATCATCATCGCATCCTGGCTGATAGGTCGCAAACGTTGGGTGTTTGAAAGTCGCTGTGATGTCTCTCTGAAGTTGGAGTGTTCTTGGGACGTGTTTCAGTTTTGTTGGGCACTTCTGCGCGTGCCACATTCTTGCCCGAGATAGAATTCTTTTCCTAATTGCTTTGCCGGACATAGAGTTGTCTTGCGAATGGCTTCCATTACCATGTTGTTAACCCGCCGTTCTAAGTCCCATGTCTAATCCTTGCTGGTGGGTCACAAATGTGGGATGTCCCGTGTCACAAATTTGGGATGTCCCGTGTCACAAATTTGGGATGTCCCATGTGAAGCACAGGCACAAACTAGTTTAAAGGGATATTATCAGTTTAATGGCCGAAAAAAAAGTCATTTTGATGTTATTTGCTGTATGGAATAAACGTCATGAGGTTATTAGGTTTGACTAGAGCTATAAAATAACAAAATGTATTGTTTTTTGTAACTTTATTACAAATCGCAATTCTCGCTGTTGTCTGCCAGACATTGTCTGAAATCAAGGTCAGTGTCTTTGAGAAAGTGGGTTTGATTCTGCACGTCTGCAAATTTCTTTAAAGCATTTTTCTCACCGAGAATGTCCCTTTCGTATATTGGTGACTAACTACAGCGTGTGAGCGTCTGTGTTGTTCATCTCTTATGAGATGCATAAGTAGCTTGCGCCCGAGAGCTCCAGCCTTATATGTTGCTGATTGCTAGCACTGTGCAAGCCAAAAGTTTTCAGACAAAATGACCCAGAACTCCCCATCACGACGGCTTGACGGAAGCGGAATTCATCGTTGGTGTCATTTTCTTTGTGACCAAGAATGAAGGCGAATTAGTTAGAGATTAGTAGTGTGGCTTTAATTAGAATTTTTCCACACAAATAGTTATTATCAGTAATTTTTGTTAACAGACTTTGCCGTCATGACTGGAAGACTGTGTTCGAAGACTGTGTTATGTCTGATTACTTTTGTCTTGTACTGTACCTCGCTTTATATGGGTGCACCTGCCTGTCCACAGTTGATTCGCTTTGAGTTTGGAAGTTGACTCAGCAGTTAATGGCGTAATTGGTGTGTGGAGTTCATCCTTCACGAAGGGGGGGGGGAGTGTTGTATGAGTGCAACATGTGAGTGGCTCGTTGCATTGTTCCTAGGTAGCTCCAGCTTTTAGGCTATGTTGCTGATTCCCACACGAAACTGGCTTTATGCTGGTCCAGATTAAATTGCTGGTTTTGAATTGATTTGTCTAGGCAATTAACACATCTATATGTGCATTTTCGAATCTGAAAAATATCGAAAGGTGAGAACTGAGAATAGCTTGATGTGGAAAATTACTATGACCCACTTCAGTTTACTAGACTGAAACTCAGTGGTCTGCAGTCTCAAATCCAACTGTTGGAGCAAACCTCAATTTTTTTACTGCAGATAACAGTTGATTGCCAAATCTAAGGGTCTAGATGTCATGAATCTAATTTGTCTTTGAAATCGCAATGACGTGACAGAACTTCACTGTTGTCATGGTGATTGTGGAACCACGTCAACAGATGTCACTGAGCAATGAGCTACATGTATGTATCTCATTGGCAGGGAGTAGCAAATCCAAGAGTGTTTTTAAATAATGGTTGTAATTTTGGTAATTAATCCTACATGTTTTATTTCTCAATTGTTAAAATTTCCTGCAATTCACCTTAATTTTTTTTGTCTCAAACCAACGTTATCGGTCCCGCTGGTCTTTGAAGCCTTTTTTGAAATAGATTTGGAATGAAATTGAAATTGTTTAAAGAGATTTAACTAAAATGTCCACTTCACATTGATTAAATCGTTCTTGAATGCATCTGTCGCTGAATTGAAGAGCAACAGAAGAGTGTATGTTGACACCAGGATCTCGAACACGCAGCACCCAATGAAAGTACTTTGTCCTTTAAGGTTATGCAGAACCCCAGAAATATGTCCAACTTCAGAACATCATATCTCAGAAATGGCTGAACGTATTCGTTTGAAACCTTCACATACTATGGTTTATGCACTGTTTTTCAAAACGCTTTTAGGAATTGGAACGGAAAGGAAACGAAACAATAATCTAAAAAACTAACATCGTTTTTGAGATGTCATGTTGAGCATTTATATCAAATTTAATTCATTCATGCTGTTGATACGGTTGTTCATGTTGATGACACCGTTGTTCATGTTGATGATACGGTTGTTCATGTTGATACCGTTGTCATGCTATCAATTAATACCTTTGTTTTTTCTAAATTTTTATCAGTAGTCATTGTCACGTGACCCAATCTCTGACGGATTAGTGTAAAGTGAAAAAACAATGTCTCCATGCCCTTTACTTTCAGAAAATATATACTTTTACAGAGTTTATTTCAAAAGCTGATCTCCATTATAAGAACTGGAGTCCATGGAAAACATCTAAAACATTTTGGGGTTCTTTCAGTATTTTAAAAATAGGGTGTCCAGAATGGATTTCTCAATTTCTTAGGGCATTCATGACCAATGGCATGTGACCAGGTTTTTATGACCTAGAGTCATATTGCTGTCATGTAATAGTGTGTGGTATGTTACCATGGCGACATGGTTCAACAACAGTTTTTAGTTTCTTAGCTCCCGGAGCTGCTGTTGACAAGTGAAAAGATAACCTTTGCTAACTTGCTTATTTTACTTCTGTGTCTAAATGCTGAACAAGACGTCCTAGCTAGGGTGTCTTAATTTGAGTTAGGGTGTCCATTTGGATCCCCTCTAGACGAAGGTGTGTATCTGATTGGCATTTTCATAAAATACACTGAACTTTGTTCATGTCATGATAAAATTGCATGATTGTCGTAAGAACTCATTGAAATTTTAATTTAGACGCGGCAGAATGTCTAATGGCTCGACTGTTGAGTCCGTTGAGTATGCTTGTATTCAGTAGAGATCTCGCTTCACGGAGCACGTTATTTGAAACAGATTAATTACTGAAAGCACACCACCCGCATGAAGGTATAGGTGACCCACATTGCCAAGCGGCTGTGGTAACGTTACAGCCAGCAGAGCTATATTGTCTGGTTCATAGCAGTCTGTACTGCGGTGGTGGTATATGGTGTATACTAAATATTAGTCAGATGTGGATCAAGAGTGTGGGTTGAGTACATTTCAGTGAGTTGTATGTGAATGTTTGCAAGGTTGAAATTTACAGTTGGAGGTGCAGTAAAGTCTAACTAATATTAGACAAAATTAAACAATAGAATTGCTCTTTTTCATTTTTCATAGGCTTTGTACATCGTTGTGAATGCGCACATTTTTTTTCTATGTGTTGTTTGATGGTATCTGTCGTACACAACTTGAAAATGGTTAAGTACGGTATTATACTGGCACATCTAGGATGTCTCAAGGCGGGCCAACTGCAATTTTCAAAAGAAAAACCTGAGTAATCCCTTAAAACCATGCGCGCACCCAGGGGCGGGCTCGGTTGGCGAAGTGGACAAAAAGGTCCGCCTCTGAGAAAAAGAAAGTCCGAGAAAATGAGAAAAAAGTCCACTTAACAAGCACAAACATGCAATTCACAGTGGTGGGCACATGTTAAAACTATGTACACATTCACTGTGTTTGTTTTTATTCTTTTTTTTACCGGGGACAGACTCTCCTAAATTTGCTTACGTACGGTATTACTTTGGTGTCATTAATCGTTTATGACTGAATTGAAAATTAATATATGATGAGTCCACCATATTGTAAGTAAATAACGACATATTTATCCAACGTTTCGGTTTATTACTCTAAACTAAACCATTCTCAAGGAAACAGTTCACAGACTCAAAACAGGTGACACAGGTAGAGAAGAGACTGTACAGGTAGAGAAGAGACTGTACAGGTACATGTCAAAAGGCATTGTGAGGGGGAGAGACCAGAAATCAAAACAGTTTGAGCTCAAATGAACCAATGTTTCTATTGAATAATTGAGGTAAAGCTAAGCATGATTCAACCCTATATGCAGCATAGCCTCCTTTATGAGGAGCCTGAGGGTGGCATTTTCCTTTTCAAGGATCTGAACATCAGCAATCTATAGTGTGACCAGTTGTCAAGGAATGATTGAGAACAGCACTGTGTGTGTCTTTGCAGTGTTCTTTGACTCTGATGCTAAGAATCCTGTTCTTCATTCCAATGTAAAACTGTTCACAGTCACTGCAGTTGAGCTGGTACGTGACTTCTTTGAGAATTACTCAACGGTGTTTTAAGTCTCGACAATCACAAAAGTCTGTTTAATTTTAAAGTTTGTGCTTCTTTTCTGGCCTAAATCAAATGTGATCCACCATATTGTGTCTTCTAAATTGTTGAGACTTTGCTGTAGTTTCCCCCAGGGTGGTTCTCTTCCATATAGAGGGTCTGGAGGGTGCTGGACCATGCCAAGAAGCCGCAACGCCCCCACGAGAGAATGTCTGAGGTGGCAAAGTAGCCATTCCCCAGTAAAATTTTGTTTTCTCATTTTTGCATTTAAACGATGAAATATTGAAAGTTATTTTTATTTATCTTTAAGCAAGCGAGTGGGTGTAAAATTGTCAAAAATATGTACTTTTCTCTTTATGCGTTAAACTGATGTTTTATACAATTTGTGTAGCTGCGTTTTTTCTTGTCTACAGTAACCATGCACCAATGCACAACATATATGTTTGACTTGAGCAGGACTAGATTTAAATTAAGTGATAAAAAGTTGGGGCAAAATGACAAAATGTTCGATAAACCTAATTTTCACCTCCCATCGAGTGATTGAACCATGCTGCCTTGTCTCGTCAGTTACATGCAAAAGTATGGTGTAATAGCTCAGTTGTCTAATAATCGATTCCAGTTAAGTATCACATTCTTTTTGTGTTACAAAACAGATGGGGGCAGATACCCCTGTGGCTATCTTTTGTGGAAAACCAGTTTAACGAACACAATAATTTTATGACTAAAGCTGCATGATTTTAGCTTTACCTTAGCGTTTTCGTTCTGCTCTCTTCTAGTCAAACCATGGCTGATCTAGAGCAACTACGGGTTGCCTTCTGTTCTATACTCCTTCAAGCGCGTGGCTCTGTCGTCTCCAATTTTGTCGCCTGGCTTGACCTGAAGGTGGCAGAGTACAAAGTGTACGGTCACATGATACTGACCGATGGTAAGTGATCATTGGTCGTAGCTGTTGTGGAATCTAACCTCGGCAATAATCGTGGTTTCTTTACATGATGCGGATAACACTAGTGCGTATGCACGTCAGCAGTTTATGCCAAACGAACAACAATTCTGTTTCAGGTGTTACTCTGTTCAGTTCGTTAACAAAACAAAAAAACGACGTATTCACTACTTCCACACTTTCGTGGTGGTGCAAAAATGATTGTTGGTCATTTTTGTTTAGGACACAGTACTTCATTTTAGCATCAATTTTAACAACGCAGACATGAAAGCACACGTGTTCCAAACCGGCAGAACCTCATTTTCAAGCATAATGGCGAATTCCTGCAAGGGTAGACACTAGTGAATACAATTTATTTGTCCCATCTTTTTCATACTAACAACGAATTTACTCGTGGACTGGTTTTACATTGTGACGAGCAGTTATTTATAAAATTTCTGTTTCAAATCCTAATTAACGACAGAGATGTGAGTACAAAATTTTCTGTTAAAGCCACATTTATCGTCACTTTTCAGACAAAGAATCGGAGATTGGTGCTTGCCAGTACAATGTCAATATTGACCCTAATTCATGGCCAAAGTCCACAGCAGTTAGACTTCTTAGTCAGGCTTCTGATGTCAACATTGTGCATAATGACTCATCTGGCGAAATTCGTAGGAATACTCAGCCGTCTTCTTCAGCCCGCAGGAAAGGGAGGCCATCTTACATTTCAAAAATTTTAACTCTTGGCGGACGACGGACAGCACGACCAAAAAGCGTCGTGACAAGTCTGTTGAAAAACGCCATTTCTCGAAGTGCTAAAAGTTCTACAGTGCAACCAACTTCGACAGACGTCAGCGGACTTGCGTTGAGGCCTGTGGGGGAATGTGGTAGTTTAAATGAGGAGGATACAGGTACAGGAGAGTCCAGTGGACCTCCACTGGAAATGGAGAGCACACCGGCTGTCCCTGAACACAGCGAACATGACCAGATATTGAACGATGACGCGGAAACATCGGACAAGGATAAGGAAACGGTTCATAAACTGACGACGGTGAAAGCCGAGCCGGGGATGGATGATAGTTCTGAACTAGACGACGTTAGTGTCATAGAGCCCAAATCTCCGCCGGAAACGGAAGAGGCAGACAATATGTGGCTCAACGAGTCAATGGGCTCTGTGTTTCCCGATATGCCTGATTTCTCACATGGTGCTTCAGTGAATCCCGTTTTGCCATCGACGTCGAGTGGAGGAGAGTTCCAAAGCAGCATGGTGCCACGACCATCGCATAAGCAACTGCTTCCATCACGGCATTCTTACTCGGGTCTAAGTCATCGTAGCCCGTCCGCATCGTCTTCGTTGGTGCTGTCTAGCGTCTCAAGATCGCTGCTCACGTGAATATTGATAAACTTGTTATTGTGGAGTTGTTGACTTTACTCGAGGTCATTATCGTGTTTTTCTGACCCCAAAAGTGTAAAGTCTGAATGTCATGAGAAATTGGATGAAAAAGTTTTTGTCTGAAAAGCAACCAAGTGACCATGAGTAGATGTCGCAAATTGTTTTCTTTTACTTTTTATTGAGAGCTTGTAGTTTTAGTCATGAAAAAGTCATTTGAGGTCATCACGTTTTCTTCATTGACAAGCCATAATGTCTCAGTGTTCTCCACAACAAAAAATTCAAACTCAACTTGAATTTCAAAATTCATGTGCATGTGTTCAAACGTCAATGTCTGTATTGTGGGGAGTTTGAAATAAATACAGTGAACAGGTACCCAAAGTCCAAAATGTCATAATTTGCTTAAGAAATAACTAATCTCCCAATGCTTCAAACTTGTTGCACCGGTTTTTAAACTCACTACAAATAAGCTAAACTCGTCTGGGCAAAATTCAAACTTAATGCAGTGACGAGTCAAAACAAGTCTTGGAGAACACTGTGTCTATATGTTTACCACATTTTTTTCAGTCACAAATGAGTGTGGTGTTGAAAATAGTTCCATGTTCAAAATGCATGCATTAAGGGTCAATGCGTATTCCTTGGCAGTTGATTTTCCAAAAATTTAGAAACAAAACAAACCTCAGTTCCACATTTTGTGGCTTCAAAATGTTGTACACATGATGTAGCTTCTATGTGTTTTTGTGTTCTAATCCTGAAAATCCAAGAAAAATATTTTAAAGCAATTGATTCTGTGGTTACGGAGTGAAAGGTTTTGTTTCCTGGTTTAGCACAAATAGTACTGTCCCTGAAAGGTTTTCTGCTAAAATACACCCTAATTGCATCACTAAGGCAGTCTTGCTATTTGAGCCGGGCAGTCTCCCTGTAACTGCCGAATATGGTAACGGTCACTCGTGGGGGGGTGGGGTCTAAGAACCAGTTTCCTCCATTGAATGATGGGCATTGAAACTGGTTCTTAAATTCCGGATCCATGCAAGTGACGAGTGCCCCCAAAAATCTGCCAAATGATTAGTAACACTTGTCATTTTAGCACACTTTGTTCCGTTCTTGCTTCAAACTTATGACAGTTCAGTAAGGTAGTGGAGCTTTAAATGTACAGTGGAACCCACTTAATGTCGTACTGGGTAATAGAATATCTCTGTTATTGTCGTGAAAAGTCGAAAAACCTAATTATTTCCCATTAAACGGTTGTAAAAGATTGTCACGTTCCCAGTTATTTCTACAAAATCAAAAATGTTTCTCATCAGTTTATTAATCTATGTGCCTCACCGTATTTTGCTGGAGGAGTGAAAGTCAGCCGTCTTTCTGAAACTCCACTTTGCGTGGTCAGCTTGTAAAAGTGGTTACGATCCCTACCAAGTCGTAATCTGCTTAATGGAATATCCTAATGCTAATTATCATAATTTACGTCAAAACCGAGGACATGACATTAAGCGGGGTCCACTGTTGTCTGTTTTGAAGATTTATTGATCCAGTTTCGGTTAGTATACAAAAAACAGCATTACAGTTTTGTAGGACCGTGTTGACAAGCTGCGTATTTAGCAAAATATCCATACAACGAGAGATTTAAACTTAGTAAAAGTGCATGTTTTCCGAAAGTAGGAAACCAGTAGAATTTGGTATTTGACATTTTAACAATCTGCCATTAACTGGGTTACGTGACCGGGTCTCTTTAGTAAAATTTGGAAAAATGAAGGTACTGTACCTATTGCAAAACATTGCCAAGTTTTATTTGTCTGATATGAATGTTCCTGATGAAATCTCAAAAATTCTGTTGTTACTTGTTAAATTATCGATTTCATTTTCACCTTTATAAGCAACTTCAGATTTTTATCATGAAAATCATAAAAGTCCTTTTTTGATAGCCCCTCATACAACAGTGGAACATATTAAATATAATTACCAACAATTTATTGGAAAGCACTGCATTAAGTATAGTATCGGAAAATTTCATACGAATACATTCGACCTTTTCTCAGACGTCATTTTCTAGAGCAGTGAGAGCATTGCGTAAGGCCTAAATTGAAATTAATTTTCCCCTTCGTTGGGCAGACTTGTAAAATATTTGTGCGAGTCTTTGATTACTGGCAAGAAAAATTCACTTGTAAAACGAAACGTTTTTACAACAAAAGTGAGTGTGTCCAGTCGAGAAAAATGGAAACCTGGAACTATTTCTCCTACCAACCTGCCCCCTGCCCCTCTCAGAGGTGTGGGAGAAGGGCAAGTGGAAAGGAATAATATTTTAAGGTTGGCCTGATTTAGTGACTTTAAAAACGTTTTTGCAGCATTATTACATGGAATTTGGTGGTTAATTTCTCTCAGTTTTGTGATCTTCGCTTTGTAATGGCAACGTTTTCTTCCTTAGTTCTCAAGCGACTCGAGGTGTTCCCCGCAATAATGATTCAGTGAACGATTTACTGGAGACGCACACAATACAAACAGAGTCAGGTGAGTGACTGCATTGAGATTCCCAACCGTCTTGTCGCGTTTACACAATAATTTTGACTTGGGACAAAGTAGCACAGTGCTAGAAGCACATTGTCTGTTTCCATGCAATTTGTCATTGTGGAAATTGTTACTGCGGCGTTGATTTGTATATGGTTGAAATGATGCAAGTTTTGCCTGATCATCTTGTTTCATGTCAGCTGCGTGTGTGAACGCAAACTGATGTCAAAACGGAAGTGATCGTTCCATTTGCACTAACGCAATCCCAACAATTAAAGAGCTTCCTTTGTAGAATCTTACATGGTCTGATAAGACCCTTCCACATCGGCATTGTTTCTGTAAAGACTGTGTGAACAGGACCAGGTGTGTAAATGTGCTCCATGACCAAAGTTGTTGTGTAAACGCAGTATTTGTCTGCTCTCTGATGCGGAGCATCTTTGGAAAATGTACTGAGGTGGAGATATGAGATTCTTTTTATTTTGGGTTTCGTCTAAAACTTTGTGTGTAAGAAAATCTTGCATTGTCCGGCAACGATGTAATAGTGAAATGCTGTCTATGCCAGGTACTACGTATTTTCAAAACAACTGATATGTCAGAGAATCGAATATGATATGTCAGAGAATGGAATAAAACAATGTAAAGTTGAGTATTTTCCTCATAATGTTGGAACCATAATGATTTTGCTGAAAACGAACAACAGCTAGAAATATTTTGCAGTCCACATAATGTGAATAGAAATTTTAAAAAATAACGGAATGTTAATTATTATGCAATATCCAGGGCCAGAATGTTGACTTTTCACAAATCATGTTGTATCATTCTAGTACAACTTGATAAGTTTACTGGAAGTGTGCCATGCATTTGGTCAGGTTTGCAGTCAAGTTTTGTGTACAAAGCACGGCGTGATGTTTAGCATAACGTCAACTTGCCAAATGCGACCTGGCAAAATTACTAGGTCACCAAGCAAGAAATGAGGTTGTGAGAATGAGGAAACTGCATATGCAGGATTGCAAAAGTTCTGGAAAACTGATTTAGCCAAGACAAATCTTAAAGTTGAGTCAATTTTAAGTTGAAACATAAATTTGTCCTGAATCCGTTCCAAGAAAATGGTCTTAGTTTGTCTTAAGTTTTTGACTGAAGTTTTTTCTTAAAATTTGACGTAACTCACCCGATGTTGAAGTTTCAAAGTTTGGAGGTTGAAACAAATCTAATTTTATCTTAGACTTAAGCCAAAAATGAACTTAAAATTGGTTTCTTCTTATGGGCCCCTGGCCTACACAAACGGCTCTTGGCAGCAGCGGAGAATGAGAATGAGATACATAATTTGATGCACCGATGAACTAGACAAATGTCAAGAGCTGCAGGGTGGCGTTTTTTAGCGCAATGTAAAATTAGGAATACACCGTGACCATGGTAACAGCCAATTATTGGCTCCAGTAATCCACGCACACACGCCTCCTACCTAAGGGAGAAGCAGCCAAACAGCACTTGTTCTTGGTGCGTAAGTCGTCATTGAGAACCTACTGTTTTTGCCGAACAATTCCGACCCGTTTCTTTACTTCCTGTAGTATTTTGAGCATGTGCTCAGATGCGTGCATGGCAGTGTGGGATTTTACCGGGTCATCAAACAAAATCTGAGGTCGCACTGGCGAGTAATTATTTTTAATGAAATTTAAAGGAAATTGTTTTTCACCCAAATTAAAGAGGCCTGGAACGTGATTAAAAGACTAAAGTGCAATATTAAAATTGGTTCTCTGCCATTGAAACAGAATTCAACCTGCTCACCAGGTATTTTTAGGGTTTGCTCGTAAAGATTTTTAATTTATGTTGATATCAAAGCATTTTCTTTTAGTTCCAAATTAAAAAAAAAATGGTCTGTCATCTGCTCCCCACTCCGTCAATTTTTCTCCCTCAAGGCAAAGCACATCTCCTTATTTGGCATGGCAAGACATAGACGTAGCACATTTCCTTATATGGAAATGGCACATTTCCTTATATGGAAATGGCACATTTCCTTATATGGAAATGTGATGTTTGACTTCAAGCGACTTCAAGCAACTGGCTGTGAGCACATGCACATATTTATCATAAATAGGAGGGAGATTAGAGACTCTGTGATAGCCACAGAGTTTTTCCTTGGCGTGTATTTCAAACATCGTGAATTTTGTGACTTCTTTCTAGAAATTTCCTCATTTCAGAGGGCAATGTGAATTTACTCTGTAATAGACGTTTTTCGGGAATAGTTTAAAAGATATTTTTGACGAGCTTTTTTGCATTCCATGGCTCTTTAATTGTGATCTCCACCTCAGTTCAAAGGATGATATTCCATTGGTGCGCATGAGGGGGGGGTATGAGGGGGGGGGGTATTTCCTNTCAGATTGTGTTCCTCTGTGTTCAAGTCGTGATCATTGTGCTTCTCAGTTAAACTTTTATAGTTAATCTTATTTCAAAGACATCTGCTGGAGACGTTGATTTATTGTGACACATGTTGAAGGTATGATCATAATCGATTGCCTACAGCTTTTGCTAAAAAATTCTGATACAAACACTATCCTTGGATATGCAGGTTGATATGTCATTTTACCTTCTGTGAAGATATAGGTTGCACGCCCGTTTATTTATCTGGTCAAGCAGTCACCTGTTCACATAGTCATAATTACTCAAAGGCTAAAGGCCTTAAGTAAAGTCTAGTATTGAATTTGTAGGTCATATTGATGGTCTCGGTAGGTTTGTGGACTGGTTCACTGGATTGCTGTCATTGTTAGCTGAGGGTCTAGGGTTTGAACCTTAGAACACTAGAAATTTTGAAATTGAAATTTCGAAAAAAAAAAATTGAAATGGAAATATCTTCGGTCTTGATTTGTGTTTTGCCAGGGAAGGTTCTGTTGCATAAAGGTTACAGTATGAATAGCAACACTGATGTCTGATTGTCACCCTTCTTTTTGCTTTTGTGGACAATACATTTTCCGTGGTGCAACTTATCTGAAGGATAAATTTTGAACTTATGCAACCCAGTCCAGGTCATTGAATATTGACAAACCACGGTAAAATCTTACCTTACAGTGCTCGGCGCATCGCTAAACGCCAAGTCGCATTTGGCAACCAGGTTGCCAAACGAAATCTGTGCTTGCCAGAAGTGAAAATCTCTGGCGTCTAAATCAATTCCCAGGTTTCTTATCCCCGATGTGGCGTAAAGTTCGTCGACCAAAAAAATGTCGAACGGTTGTAGCGCCACACAATCCGATTTCTCCGTCAGTGAATGAAGATGCAACGCAGATGACTGCATGGACTGGTAGTACAAATTTTGCCGATCTTGCCCTATTTTTACCGAACATTTCAGACTTTCCGACTTTTGTCTTTTTACTTCCTGTTGTAATTTAAGCGTGGTGGCAAATGTGTGATTTCGTGAAATCAACAGATTAATTGTGATTAAAAGGTAATAAACTTAGGAAAGGTATTAGTAATTAAAAGCTTGGAAGTCAACGCGAAGCCTGAAAAGAATTTAGAGGGAATTATTGTCTGACTTTGGTTCATTCAGTGGCGACTTTGTGGTTACTTTATCCCAGGGCGCCAAACACAATCTCGTATTCACAGCGCTGCCTTATTAAGACACATGTTAAACGTTAATTTTTGATTTTTTTCGTATGAGATTATTAACACCAAATAAATGCTTTTATCATTACTTAAATTATGTACCCTAACTACCATCAGACATTGTTTTGAGGAATTTTGGGCATTAACAGTAATGTAAGGTGTCTTTCAAAAATGAAAAGGGTTAGTTTTTGCTATTATTTTTGTCCAAATGTGGTGAAGTTTACCTCATCCTTGGATATGAAGAAGTTGTGAATGGTCTCAAGTTTTGACAATATGACAATAGCTATTGTCTGATATACTGACATTATGTAGTATCCCTTGTTGTTATGGCGATCAAGTAGTTGGTGGATAGTGTTTGGATTTTTCATGTGGACTTAATACTATTCAATTTCATAATGTTTCACTTCAAGTCCCGAACTTTGCAGATTTCAGAAGATTAGATACGTTAAAACTGCTAATGCAGTATTTCCCTAGGCAATTTGCCAAATTTTATCAAGTCGGCTTTTGATCTTGGAAACCGTCGCATTTATGGTACATCTGAGTTGTGTGGTTAAAGTGACTAGCAAGTCTAACTGAGCTGGGTACTTATTTTTCTTACGAATGCTATACCTATCTATTGTACTTGCCACTGTTATAAATAAATACATACAAATACAAATACAGTGAGCATTCCCTGTTTTTTACAGATTCACAATCATCATTTGTGTTGTACTTTAGTATCATCAAAATATTCACAGACACCCAAATGTCTCGTACTTTCCGTGAGCGAAAAAATTGCGCTTCGTCCTTGTCAACTCCACCCGACTTGCACACCAGAATTAAAAATTGGATCAGATGAAAAACCCCTTATTGCTCTCACGCCACTTAAGAGGTTTACTTGGGAGATTGCCGGTTGCTCGTTATTCACTGTGATTTAGGGGTGTTCATTTTTCTTCTTTAATAAGAGGATTTCCTCTTTTTAGGTTTGGATTTCCTCTTATTTGATTTCCAGTTTCCTATTTTTTGTTTCTTTTTTACCATTATTTTGACTTTATTCAAGCACAAGGGTTTATTTCAGTCAATCACAAAAATATTTCTATCACACAAACCTATTTATTTGTGGAACAATACATCACCTGGAAAATTTTCCTCTTTTTTGTCATTGGTCATTCCAAGCCCTGTTCATACTACAGATGTGTCTATGAAGCAGTCGCTAGCAGAAATCACGAAAAGAGACTCAGAAACAGAAAACATATTTTATGCGTTCCATATTGATGGAAAATGTAACTTTTTCCTGGCGTTATTCCTTTGCTGTAATACTAATTGTTGAAAACCCGCATGCACCCATACACGTTTGCACACTCTGTTGCTAGACCTTCCACTCCCTCAGTGTAGCTGGTGCAAGATGGAACTCGTTGTGGAAATCCTAGAAAAGCCAAAAAATGACAAGAATAGTCTTGGCGTATGTAGTATAAGTTTTAAGAAATCATATAGTTGTATTGCGAGTTTGTGCATTCAATTGGGCTTGGCAATAATTATTAGCGAAATATCTTAATCTGCCTTTTGTAAGTAGATTGGATGATGAAAAAATGATGATAATTTCGCATAAATGGTATTCGAGGTATAACAGTGAGGTCCAGCATTTGATATTACCATCATTGAACAATGCTTTTCCATTGGCTAAACTTTCATAAAATAGCTATAGCTTAGTAAACTTGCTAGCAACAATAGTATCATAGCATTATTTGGGGCCAATATTCTCTGTGGTAGCAAACTGTACATTTGTGAAAAGTAATGCTATGGATTATTTGAGCTTGTGATGTTAACTGCGTAGACTGAACAAATCTGCCTGCTAGTTGATTTTCTATCGCTAATGTTATGAAAATTAGACTGGGCAAATAGAACGAATCACTACTTAAGTTTCATGCATATGCTGGTACATGTGAATCTCTTGTAGAATGGGTTATATTTAAGTATTGAAACAGTACTGTTATCTCAGTCAGAATTTATCTCTATTGCTTACTTTCCCTGCATGGTTATGTGTGGTCTATTAGTATTCCTCGTGTCTGTTGCATGACTTAAGAAAGAAGAAATTTGCGCTCCTAATTCGCCATTGCTGACAAAGGTTTAGCCAAGTAATTACGAGTTCATCACCATCTAGAAATAATTCATAGAAATTATCTCAGTAACCGGCTGTTGTCTGGATATTCCCAGAGATGTTGTGCTTTAGCTCGTGTGAGAATTCAATATTAGAAATACTTGGGTGGAGTGCACAACCAAATTTCTGACTTAAGTCTTGAGTCCCTTTTCTTGAAACAGATCGCTGTACTAAGTCATCATGAATTTCTCACTTCAGTTTCTGACTGTCCTTTGTGTATTGGATGTCCCAGTTTTGTGTTTTTTTATTGATTTTCAGCCCCCTTTGTCATCCCACATTTACACTCATTTGTACTGTTATACCTTGTCTGTTTCCATATTTGCCTACTGCCGTAGAGTGATGTTAAACCTCTTGTGGCGTGTTAAAATGGGTCTAATGTTACTTGGTACACAAAATTCCCTTAAGATTGGGTCATCTTCTTCATGCAAACCTTTCCACGTCTGTTGCGGTCGATTTCTCTCTTCTGACTATTTCTATTTGTACTGGCCTGTCGGGCCCTCTGCGAGTTGTTCTTAGGTCAAGGTTCGTGCATGATAGTGGTGTGAGTGGTGGTCTTTCCTTTCTGTCGGGCTCTTGTTTATTCCATTGGGCAATTGTGTTAGTTTATGTTGGTGTGGGTCTTAAATGTTTCGCCTCTTTAAAAGTTTACACGGTGAGGTTGACGACCACCACTCATAGGCGTGTCTCTTTGGCTTTTGCAGGCTTCACGTGCACAATCTGTGGTAGTAAGATCCAGCGGAAGAACCACATTATCCGCCATCTTAAGTCACATCTGGGTGAAATGTGGGCGTGTCGCGTCTGCTTCAAGAAGTTCACGCGAAAGGACGTGATGTACCGCCATCTTAGGTCGCACCATCCCGAGGCGAATGTGATGTAGTGGCACGGCCCGCATTCCTGGGGATCGCTCGCGACCTTCAAAATTGTCAGAACATTGAATGTTGCAGGATATCTTGACATATCGCGTGATGTTATGGTTCAACAGAGAAGTTTCACACAACTGGAAATGACTGGTTTGAGAAGGAACTCAACTGATACTGGCTTGGTTATTCAGATGGTCATTTTTTCTCTATTGCGTAATTTAAAACAATTTAAAATCTGTTCAATTTCTTGGAATCTTCTCGTTTATGACTGTTCAGTCCTTCTTAAGCTGATTTGCCTGTGAATGTGAGTCGTAGTTGTTGGTCCAGAGTTCCCATGGTCTCTTCCTTTCTAGTGTCACTGTACTGTGGTCAGTTTTAAATGTTGGATGTTTTGTTCAATTCATACATTAAAGTCTTGCACTGTACACTGTTAGTGTACACTATCACTGAACTGAACATGGATATAGGATACCATGGAGTACCAAGTGGATTGCATTCTCGAGCTAATACTGTAAACATTCTTCCGTTTGGGACAGTCTCCAAAATTTGGGACTCCGAAATTCAAGTTGAAATTGAACGCTCATGTTTCTGAAAATTTAGACACAAGCGTTTTTGACGTTCATGGTATTTCTTAGATATCAGACACTGCATTTCATGTCAACCGAGTGTGAAAGTCGTCACAAATAGCCGCAGAGGTGATGTATCATACGTCCCCATAGTGTGTAGCATTGAGGTGAATGATCAAGTGCTGTTGATCGTAATCCTTGAATTTGGGTCGATCAACATTGCCTATCTCTAAAAAAATTTGGTACAAGCTCAGACTTTAGCAGAATGTAAAACTATTTGCTTTGTTTTCACTTGAGAATTTTTACCGTAACGGCCTTTTGGCAAAAAAATCATCTTACTCGTGGTGATGTGTAGAAATGGTCTTGCCATGTACTCTTCATCATTGAACTCTGTTGAGTTAGGACAGTTAGTGGCAAAAAATAAAAACTGAATTTACATCTTATTTATAATGTAATTTACGTTGCCTTGTTATACCTTTTGAATTTTGGCAATTTTCCAAATTTAGTGTTTCTGTGTCAGTTTTTGCTATTATCATTGTATAGTAGGGGCTGTCAATGAAAGTTTCTGATGTTGTAGTTAAGATCAAATCAGTGCACTGCACTCTCTGCTGTGCAGGTGATCGCCAACAATTTGAGCTAAAATAAGGACAAAAATAATCAATAGTAATTATTGCTAATGGCAATTAAGGTGACGGGAGACCTTATACAAAATGTCTAAACATCACATATCAGAAGTTGTTGATCAGATCAAGTGAAACTTTCACATGCTGTACTGAATGCACAGTTCTCCAAAACATTGATAGGAATTGTTTTTAAAGTGGCTATGTCTATTTCAGTGTAAGGAACTGCCTTTGAGTCTATCACATTTTTATATAGACCACTTCTAATTACGAAATTAGTCTCATATTGTCCCGTGCAAATTACTGACTGTTCGTTAATGCTTGCGACCAAGCTCTATAAGTTGTCGTGTCAGTTAACGCACCAAGCATGACCTCGAGTAATAACGACTTGTCCTTTCTTTCAAAGCCAAGAAACTTCTTGATCTCTGAGCAATGAACTAGCTAGTTTCACTGACAGAACATGGGTCTGTAGCCACTTGCTGTACTCGTCCGCCTTACCGCCCAGGGCACTTAAATTGGGAATCTAAAAAACAGAGGGTGGGTAGTAAGCCGAGAATGGGTGCTTAAAAATGAAAAATTGAAAATTTCGGGTGTGTGCGCCGCACACGAAACTGAGCATAGGCAGTAACCCGTACGAGTACGGTATTTTTTTCCACTTTGGCATGAAGGGCTATGAAAAATTGGATCTTACAGGATTTTAATAAAAAAGAACAAAAGCTGCCTCAAGTGAAAAATGAAGGGATAATTTAGGAAACTAACAGCGCTTTTGAGATTTCCTCTTGATCATTTTTATCAAGCAGAATATTATTGATAACGTTATTGTTCAATACACAGGCTTGTTGATAAGGTCCAACAAAACCTTAACTGCTACTGTTACAGTACATGTTGATGTAATCGTTCAATTTCATGAACACAAAGTGATACTGAGTATCATAGCCGAATTGTGTTAAACAAACTCTCCTGGATTTTTTTTGTAACTGAAGTTTGGTGGTAACCAAATCCATTTGTGCGCAGTGCATTGGCTTGACATTTGTGGAAGGGGTCTTTATAAACAAGCGCGCGTTTTAAACTACGCTCTTGAAGTGCATTTGGTTATGCTGAATCTTTAAGTGAAAAAACAAATAGTTTTCCGGATACTCATTAGATTTTTGCAGAATTTAGTGATGTAGTTTAGTGTTGAGAAATCAGTTTCCAAATTTCATGTGATCGTTTGTACTTGTCCAAGTGTTGTAAGCAAAGATGTCACAGTTCAAAAGCATTAATTGAGCTGTGGAATTGACTGTGTTAAATTAACCTGGTACTTGTTAATTAGTTCACGATGTTTTTCAAAAGCTCCCTGTTATGGAGTCAACAACAAAACTAGTCAAGTACATTTTACCTGAGCTGTATGTTGGCACATGCTGTCTTTTGAACATGAACTTTTTTATTTGTGCCGCTATTGTCTGGTTTTTAATCTTACTATGGCCAAAAACCGATTTAATTTTGACTCGTACAGTAAAAATTCTCCAGATTGGGATAGTTTCTAAAGTTTGTACATTTTAAATTCACGCCGAAATTGAATTTTCTCAATTCTGAAGATTGAGATTTGAGCGATTTTGGTATTCATCATATTTCTGAAATTTCAGATGATGCGTTTTGTTGTTAACAGGGAATGAAAGCAGTCTTGGCAATGCATAAAATTGTTGAAAATTGCGGCCGATGCGACAATTTCAAGCGTCCCGATAGTGTGTAAATCGAGGTGAATGATCCTTTGTTTTTGATCTTGATTAGTGTAGTTGGCATCACCAATACTGCCTATTTCTAAAATTTAGTACAATCTGCAACCTTGAGCATAATAACTAATTTTTCACTGTCTCTAACTGGAGAATTTTTAGCGTAACACTGCTATTTATTACCATCGTTGGATTGGGAGAGTTTTGGATTTTCCTGTATAAGAAAAGTTGTTGTGAAGGACTAAATTTTAGGTTTTGTAAAAAACTTGAGTCATTTGTTATGTCAATCTTTTTAAGTGCATAAAATGGCCAGGGGCTTGTTTCATGAAAATGGCTTCAGACTTAAGGCAAAAGTTTGGTCTTACGCTCCCTCTTAACAATTTCTGAAAACCTTTAGCCAAGTAATTACGAGTGCATCACAGTCTAGAAATGATGGGTAGAAATATCTCGTCAACTAGCAGTAATGTGTATTTTCGTAGAGACTGCGCTTTTACTCTAGTGAGGTACATTATTTTTGAGAAATAGTTCTGTGGAAAGTGAGACCAAGTCTTAAGTCATGTTTCGTGAAATATACCCCAGGCCTCTTGTCTACATTACGATGTCAACTAATGTATCTCAACAGAATCATGGTCTGAAATCGAACACTACCATATATGCCCATGCACCTATATCCAAAATTTTTCCTGTTTTGAAGCAAATTGTTTACTTTAGTGTTTTGTGTATAGGTGCATGTCCCCAAGTTTCTCTAATTGGTATAGGTGCACAACTTGCTGTGGCTGCAACCGTACGTATTGTCCTCGACGAAAGTGCGTAATCTTGCCTGTGTGAGACAATTTGTCGCGACTTGGCTTGACAGCGCATTCCCTAGATTATAACTCAGATAAGACGTTCTGTTAGACTCGGTTCACTTTTGAAGTTGTATGTAACAAGCAGGAATAAGTGACAAGAGTCCAGTTCAGTTACTAACTGTTGCAGAATTGGTTATTATGTATTTATATTTGTAAAAGTAGTATATTTCTGTGACATTGAAACACAAATAAAATGCCCAAAGTTTAACTGAATTATACGACTTTGTCTAAGACAACACTTCTAATCGACAATTGTTGCGAGCTTTTTCATGAAAGATACTTTGATTTTCTAATGCGAAAATCTTTTGCTTTTATTTTCGCAAAAATCAAAGAGGCCAGTGTCTTAGGCTTCACCAGCTGTTGAACCAGGAGACCGTGTAGTTATTAAGTTCAGGCATGACGTCAAACAATGTACTCTGGTTATAGTATACTCCTAAAAACTGCGTAGTTTACCTGTTGTCATTATCAAGTTATCAGCGTACAAAGTTGAGTTAGCCATTTGGGAAAGTGCGTTTATTATTGTGCAGCCGACTGGCGTAGATCATTTGAAAATTCTTGAGATTTAGAGAGGGATTAAATCAGTCAGAGACTACTGGAAATATAATAATAACCTTTTGAAAAATCAACCGTAACTGAATATTAAGCTACTCCTGTAATGTGGGAGAGGAATGCTAACTCACCTGTGTACACAAGCAATCTTGGCATTTCTCTAAATGTTCAACTCATCTCCCATGGCAGTCTTCTTTCTCGCTGCTTATTCTTTTTCCAAAATGCTTCAGCTCTTCGCCTCTTTTTCTCAGATGCACTCGGGAGATTAGTCCTTGGATATTTTCTGCAGTGGCTTTGTTCAGCACCACACACCACCCGCGTCGGCCATTTTTTCATGGCGCCCACCAACGAAAAGCCAATCAGGTTGCCACCTTGATTTCACTTAAATTTGACTGAAAGCCTTTGTTAGGAATTCGCGATTTGTCATAGAATCACAAAAAACACAGATTACACTCTGACAGCTCTTGTCAAAGCTTACATTCGAAAAGTCAGTCATACCCAAAATTGTTGTTTGGTTGTATAACCGATTGTGTCCTTTTAAATGAACCAGACCTGAATAGTGTAAGGGTATTTAAGAGACATTTATTACCTTCTCAGTAAAACCAGTGAAAGTGACAATAATGTTTAAAATACAGTTGCCAGTTAAAACAATGTTCATGCAGTACATCTAGGTGTATTATGGGAGCTTGTATATTATTGTTAAGATTCTTGACTGCCTTCCAGGAGTCAAGCTATGAAAATGGTCAGTAGGTGGTCTAGAATACACCAGGTCTTTCCAAAAATTGGAAAGTGTCATCTTCTGTTTGACAGAATTTCATGAAAATCCGTCTCAGAACTCTGAAGATAAAGAGAAAAAATGGAAAGAAACTCAAATTTCCACTAGGGGACACAATGGTTGTTGGATCTACCTGAAAGTCATCTTCATCCATTGTCAAGTTCATACGAAATGAAATACACTTGCCAAATTTTACAAAGATCCTACTAGGGGTTTTAAGAGTTACAACTGCAGAACTGATGCAAAAAAGACATCTGAAAACTGCATTGTTTTCCCAGCATTACGGAGCTGCCTTGCTCCTGCTGGGGGTTGACTAAGGGTCACCCTCTGGTGGCCCTGAACCATGGGTCAAGCAACTTAAATCTTACCCCTTCAAGTCTATTCAAAGAAGTTTTTCTGGTTTGCACCCAGGTTTATCGCATCTCTGACACCTCGCTCAAATCAAGAACTTTCTCTAACCAGTGCCCTAATGTTTGCTGTCTTAACATAGTGTCCCATGTCTCTAGGTGGCGCATCACTGTCTGTTTGGCTGCTCTTATCACGGAGTAATAGTTCTATCAGTGTTGAAGTCCTAGAAAAAATTGTGGATGGAGTCCTGGGAATAAAGTTGAATGAAGACGTTAACTCTATTGGATAGTAGGTCATAACACAATTTTCTGTGCAACTGTAGAAATGAAACCTTATTTGAATTTTACTTACAAATTTAAACTTAATATGGAAAAATGGAATTTTGCCAAGGGACCACTTCCTGTGGGTAAAATTTAAAGTAAGGGGATATTTTTCGCCACGACTCAGTTTGAAACTTATAGCAACTGATCTTGCTCCTGGGTTGTTTTTCACTGAAAAATGGTGTTCAGAGGCACTCTGAAGATTTTAATATTCAAATTTGACTTTGGACCTCACTCTAACAAAATGAAACTTTGACTGCCAAAACTGACCACATATTTTTCTCTCTGTCGTTGTAGGGTTGGTCTGTCGCATTTGTGAGAGTAAAGTAAAACGACGTACCCACATGAGAGCGCATTTACTAGAACAGCATCTTGGTATAGCACACATGTGCCCCGTCTGCAAGCACACGTTCTCGCGGCGACGCGCGCTGAAATATCACATGGATAAAGTGCATGCCTGTTCACTTCCTATCTAAGTCGAGGAGAAGTACATTAAATCTCAAACCATTTCCACGATTGTAGACCCATTAATTTAAAATTTGTAGCGATAAAATAGGCTTTTCTGTTTCAAAATAACACTACAGAATTGCAGGAAATTATTATTTTGTCTGAAATGGAGCCATTGCCATGGTAACATAATGAAAATTCTTCACTCGAGGACGCAATATGGTGGTCGTGAAATTTTATTTTTATATTTTTACATAGGAAACTGTAATTCTGTGGAATTGAATTTTATTTAAAATTGCCTAGCTTGCCCTTTTTCATTGTTTACGGTCTGCTATCATTGTTTTAAGTGCCTTTTTTCAAAATTTTGTCTGATGGTCGCTATGGAGGAGAACTTGAAAACGAATTGTCACTTGTTTGCCGAACTGTGCCCTAAGTGGGTGTTGTTTTAAAACTTCTTGTGAGCATAGTGCATGGCTTGGATTATTTTATTATTGCAAAAGCCAAAGGTTGAAGCATGGGACTTAATTTACAATGTTTACATCTCCAAATTCAACTTTCCTTTCACAAAGGTAGAAAAACACTTTGTGTGATTGTCTAGGTTTTTGAAAGATGATGGCGTTAAACGTTTCTCGGATGACATCTATGAGAAAAAGCGCAACATCTCGGCCCATTCAGATTGTTGATTATGTGGTGTCAGCATTGTAAGTCACTGTGTAACAGTAAACTTCTATTAGGGTTAGAATGACAACTTTCAAAATTATGTTGTTGAATGATAGTGATCAACACTGCAGCAGTGTATAACTGGTGCAAGTGCCCTGCTGCTGCACAGCATTGTGGGTAAATATCTGTGATGCAAGTGCCCTGCTGATGCACGGCATTGTGGGTAAATAGGGCACTGTGGTATTTTGGGATGTGACTTGATGACATTGCCATAAATGATTTCGTTATTCTTAGGATTATTAATTTGTAAAAACAAGAATCTGAGGAACGCTAGATCTGACCAAGTTTGTTGATGTTTTATGAGGTGATATTGTTCAGAAGTGTGAAAGGCCTGACAATTATAATAAATGGAGAGTGATTAAATTCTCACCATTTCTTTCTATGCAAAACGATTAGTGGCTAAATGTTGAAAACTTGTTGTTGGGTTGCCACAAATGTTTCCACCCATCTTCTGACATACTGTGTTATTTTGATGTTTTATTGTTTGGTGTTGACCTCGCGTATTAAAAGGATACTAAACCCTGTTTTGGAGATTTCAACCAGTCATCGACATGTCCCCAGCTAATGCACTATTGGTGTCAATCTTGAGGGATAAAAACACATACTTACTGTGTCGCAAAATCAAAATAGATCATAGTTCTTGGTCAGTGATTTTTGCCCGCTGTTGTGTAATTGGTCTAAAGCGTAGGTGGCGCTTGCTTGTTTAAGTAGATGTTGTAGAGAGTTTTCAAAGTTTGATCCAAATGTTTAGGGCTGAGGAGGGTTACAAAGCATTATTTTGTTTTAGAGATCTGGATGGCAAGGTCTCTGTTATGATTAATAGACCAAAACCGGTTTCGGTATTCTTTTAAATCAAGCCAAGTTTTAAATTTGAAGTTGTCAGCACTTTCATGCATGTATTAATTTATGTTGCAAAAGCATTTGATAAGTCTGCAGTATTGTTCATAAAGTTATGTTGAGTAATTCAATAATTACATTTTTGGTGTGTCTGAATTACATTCATGTTCCAGAATTCGGCATTTGTCAATGCTTTCTCTCCTAAGCCAAATTCATGGAAAGGATTACTGCACGAGATTGATTGTTTTTCACACTATGTAAGCTGTGAATTCACCTATGAATGCGAAACTTCATTTGTGTGTTTAAGATTGTGTTGGACCCTTTAAAAATGGCCAAATTTGGCTGACTTCGGAATGTGATATCTTAGAAAGGGCTGATCGGATTCATACCAAACTTTCAAATGCTATGCTTCATTCACTGATCTCAAAAAGGCTGTTTGGAATAGTTTTTAACATCTTCTACTTTTGCACAAAAGGGTATTAAAAATAAAACTTTTATAATTTTCAGGAAAATTCTTTAAAAGTTGCATAAAATGAAGAAGAAAAGGATATTTTAGGAAACTGTAGCAGCCTTTTTGTCCTACAGCAATTGTGTGATGACACAGATTAACAATGGCAAGTGTTCACTGTGGTTTATGGGGCTGTCAGTCAATAATGTTATCCATTTGAATGCATTTGAGTAAACTTTCATCATTTAAATTTAGAAAGTTAAATATAAGTGGCCGGGCATTAAGGTTATTCCAGATTTCATTGCTGGTGTATTTAGCTAATTGTCTCAAAAACACTGTTGCTACTTTTCACTTGTCTTTATTGTATATAGTTCAAGGCCATAGGCCCATGGCACAACGAAAAATGCGAAAGTGCATTAAAGTTGCTATTTTCTGAATTGTCATTTTGTTTTTGTTTATACACATTTTGCTTTTTTCCTACAATCCTATTTTTGTAGCATCCCACATGGTTATCCATTCTTAGCATCATTTTGGTCAGTCACAATATTTGAACTTTTGTTTGAATCTGATCAGCCATTGTGGCGTTCTGAGATGTGTTGACCTCAAATTTGGGTCCCACATTACCACATGCCAAACCCAACATGAATATTTGGAAATTCTTTTGTAGGAATCAACTCCAAGAATTGTTATGTTTGAACCTTGTAACCTTACCACCAGGTGCATTTTCAGGACAGTGCTTTTTCTTATTAAGCAGTCTTCAATGCAATATGAACAGTTAGGTATTACATTTTTTATCTTGGGAATGTCTCAAAAAAGGCATTCTGTATTTATTTTGTGCTTTCTTATTTAGGAGAAACTTCGAAATTTTGAGGGTGTGGGTGACGGGTATGCAGAGCCCTAGAAAAATGTCCAAATTTGATCAAATTGGGAACATCATGTCTCAGAATTGGCTTATGGCATTGGTAGGAAACTTTAGGATATTATGATTTATGCAATGTTCTCGGGAAGGCTTTTAGGAATTGTTTCTTAAAATCTTCTATTGTATGAGGAACTACCAAAAATGTAAGGTTTACGATTTTCATGAGAAAGCTCAAAGGTTGCGTGTAATGGAGACGTAATTACTTAGAAAACTGTAGAAGCATTCTTGAGATTTCATGTTCACATTTACATTAAACGAAATTCTGTCTTTTATTGGTATTTTGTGGATCTACCTTCCCCCTTTGCTAAATTTTACTAAAAGGATTTGGTCATGTGACCCAATTGATGACAGATTGGCAAACAGTCAAAACTAAAATTCTGCAGGTTTTCTAGTTTTAGAAAGTACCCGTATGTATTTTTACGGAGTTAAATCTATAGTGTGAAGATGTTTGACATAGGCGTGTGCAGTAATGTTGTGGCCCTACTTCTAAATCAGACCCTGCCACCTGTTGGACTGGAGTTCAGTTACTGTCATACCCCAAACCACCGTCAGATCTCAATTGCGATGGCGGGGCTCTATAAACGACATGGCCATGATTCAGTGTGAGCAATGCGCCGATACCTCATGCCTGGGTTTTCTATGACCTGTAGGTGATGATCAGACTGCCCACAAACCCGTCATGCGACTAGATGGTTTTGCCACCCTTTGTACTGTCCTAGAGAAGGGTCAAGAAAATGAATGACCCCAGTCTGGTTGATAGCCTATCGTTTGTTATGTTTTGCATTTTTCAAGTGCCAGTTTATTTTGTGTTTTTGTTAATTACATGTATATATATATATTACTCTTAGCTTTTTGGGACACTTTTTGTTTCATCAATGCAGTAGTTAGATGGAAGTTGTGTCCAGAGATATTTTAGAATACAATTCAGATTGTAGCTTGAGTGCTCATTGCCTCCTGTATGGGAAGTCTATGAAGACTCTAAAATTTCCAAAAAGAGGCTGCAGTAATAGTTTGATAGTTAGGATTCATTCAGCCTCTCATCACAGACAGTCGTCTTATTAACTGAGCTTTCAGGGTTCAGCGTGCTTTGTCAGAATTGTGGGTGACACTCAAGGTAAAGACTTAGTCCAACAGCCTTCTTGCCTTTTGCACATGTACTACTCAAGTTATTTATGCCCCCTGTGGCCAGTTGCATGAAACAGTCCCAAACAAGGACTCAACTAATCCCTTTATCTGCTGGGTGTTTGTGGACCTGTGAAGACGGCGATTGTCCTTTCTTGTACTGTTTTAGTTTCATTACTATGTCAACTTTTGGCTTTAGTACAAATCGCGTGTAAGCTCTACGTTGATTTCTCAATATTATCAAAAATAAATAAGAATCTTTCCATGCAACGCCCCTAATTTAGGACTAAGTCCCTACTTATTTCGATTGAACTCGGGAGTCAGTTTTTAGTTATAGTAACGATGAAACAATAGAAAAAGATTACATCTGTGAGTAAAGAAAGACGCAGTAGATTTGGGGCACTTAGTTGAGTCCCTATTTGGGACTGTTTCATGCAACCGGGTACAGGCNTCATCTTATTAACTGAGCTTTCAGGGTTCAGCGTGCTTTGTCAGAATTGTGGGTGACACTCAAGGTAAAGACTTAGTCCAACAGCCTTCTTGCCTTTTGCACATGTACTCAAGTTATTTATGCCCCCTGTGCCAGTTGTATGAAACAGTCCCAAACAAGGACTCAACTAATCCCTTTATCTGCTGGGTGTTCGTGGACCTGTGAAGATGGCGATTGTCCTTTCTTGTACTGTTTTAGTTTCATTACTATGTCAACTTTTGGCTTTAGTACAAATCGCGTGTAAGCTCTACGTTGATTTCTCAATATTATCAAAAATAAATAAGAATCTTTCCATGCAACGCCCCTAATTTAGGACTAAGTCCCTACTTATTTCGATTGAACTCGGGAGTCAGTTTTTAGTTATAGTAACGATGAAACAATAGAAAAAGATTACATCTGTGAGTAAAGAAAGACGCAGTAGATTTAGGGAACTTAGTTGAGTCCCTATTTGGGACTGTTTCATGCAACCGGGTACAGGCAACCAGTACCTCCATATAGTGACCTGTGACCGAACCACTTTATTTCCTTGTACTGGCCAGCTCCAGTCTCTTCGGCTTCTAGCCTAGTTCTTCCACAGCCCAGAAATCCCTTCTGTTCGGATTTAAGTACGTGGTGATTCCAATTATATATATTTAAAGCTGCCAATAATCCGCCTAAAGTCACAAAAATACTTTTGATTAGCACCGTGTACGGTTCAGTGATTGAATCTCAAATTGCTCCTGAGCCAAAATAGATGCTTTTTCTTCGCACCAGGCCCTACAAGTTGACTTGTCACGGCGTGACATTTTATTCGCCGAGCATGATCTCAAGCAATAACGAACTGTCAATTGACCTCTCGCAAGCTCCGCCCCCTTGTGAAGTCACCGACAATGTGTTGTTTGTCGGGTAAAATGGCGGCTTGGAAACGCAGACGAAGATTTGTCGAGAATGTTGCGTTCTGATTGGCCAGTGAAGCCGTCAGTCAAAATAAAAAAATCAAAAGTAAGGTGTTTTGAGACCGAAGGCGGGTTCATTGGGGCTGCATCGCCACGTCTATTTTCCAGATAGTCTGGCCACTTATGGACCAATTGTATAACGTTGAGTTTCCGCGTGCATATTACGAGTACAGTGGCAAATAAATTGTTGAAATTTAAGCGTGTTTTTCAATCCAGTTTTAGTAGTTGTTGTTGGATTTATCGTGCCTTTTCCATCCATCGGTTGAAGACGATTCTACGTTTTCTCAGTTAAATTTCTCAAATAAGAAGAAAAGCTCCCGAGGGTCTTGGGAGCAGTTATTCGCGGGAACTGCACATTGACTCCACGGCGTTTCACTTCTTGTATCTACTTGTGCTCTACATGACCTGAAGGCCACTGAAACCGGCTGTAATCTTTATTACCTTGGCGTGAATGTGGGCTAATCCTGTTTCTCATTTCGTTGGCTTTGATGCGTTATGGTGTTTTCCAATTGATGTTTCACGCAAAGTTGTCGAGACTACGTACTTATTCATATCGCCCACTAACGCAGAAAGTAGTTCCCGCAGTTGGGTCCAGTACTCGCTGGTTCCCTGCGTGCCACTAGGTGGTCGGTAGCCAGCACGCAGGTATCACTTAATTTTGCTCGGGAATTTTTTTTACACCAGCGTTTCTGATTGGCTGATCAAATTCTCAACAGGCAGCGCTTTACGCAAACAAACTGGCATGACTGATGGACTCAAGTGTAATGTGGTCTGTTGTATAGACAAATCGGTGCTTAAAATTTATGTACAGGAAATCTGAAACCCATAATTTGTGGTTGCTCCTTTTCGGAGTGCATCTTTTTACTGTCGATGACTTTCGTTTACGATACTGTCCTGCATTCACACAGTATGAATAACACCGCACCGGTTAAAACGGCCAGGTATGTGTTTATTGTACATGTATGTGCTTCAAACACGCGGCTATTAAACATTACTGCAGAAACGAAATAGTTGCTGTTGCGCCACTTTCATGACAAGGCTAAAAATCGTTCATAGTTCGCCATTTTTCACGTTGTTGTAAAGCTAAGCAATGACTGCCGAGGTTACACCAACCAATGCTAAAACGCGTGGTACTGCGTGATACCTGCGTGCTGGCTAGGCACGTAGGGAACCAGCGAGGGACCAGTCACTAGGTGGCGAGACCGTCTTGTCCACGACTCGGTCGGTTAGAACTACAAAACACCGTGTGTAATTCGACGACATTCTCCGGCAACTTATTGACCAGGACACATTACCCCTGCCGGAAATTGCCCTCGTTGCTTCGAGCAAGAGATTCAAGTTATGGTTCGCTTCGGCGCTCTACGTCGCGGACCTATACGTAACAGATCGGAGGCATTCCCGACGGTCTCACCGGAAAATCTTGTGGCAGAGTGGAGTGTTTTTTATGTTAAAAAGACATAATCACTGAAAAGAACTTCAAGTGTAAGAAAAAACTACTTTAGCACCAATAACTTATGTCACTTAAAGCGGAAAGAGCCCGCGTTCCATCGAAAAAAAAACACTAAATTTTGATTTAGACCACTTGTTCCAATGAAATTGATCTCAACTTATTCCTAACAAAGGTGAGAAATTATTATTTTTGGCCTTGCTAAGAGAACTGACATTTCCTCATTTCCCGAGACCATACTCGGCGCCCAAAATAGCACGCCGCTACAGGCCAAGATGTAGAGCCTGCTTTTAGCAACAGCGAACTGCCAGTTCACTCGAAGCCGGCCCTGACACCACCTCCACTGATTAAGGAACAACTCGTGGTTTGAATCAAAAAGTTGGTTATTTTGACGGAAGGCAGTTTCGTAGCCGCTTTAACTGCATGCAACCGTTTTATATGTGTTGTTTCATTTTCGGCATTTTTCCTTTTGGAAACTTATACAAGGAGGCGCAACAGTGATTTTATGTCTTTTTAATATTGTAGGATTCGTGTGTAAAGTATGCAACCAAACTGTGAAACGACGACAACATATGCGCCGTCATATGCTTCAGCACATGGGAGTATCGTACGAGTGCCCACTCTGCTTTAAGCATCTTCCGCGCAAAGACAGCGTCAAAGAGCACTTAAGGAGATGTCACAACGTCCATTGATCCGGGACCCGTTCCGTTAGCAAGGTGCTCACTGTGACGAAAGCTAGTCACGAGATCACGTGTTTCAGTTGTAATGCATGACGACTCACCAAAAGACTTGTGTGGTGTTTCGCCAGACCCGCAAGAAACTAGCCTTATGTGTTCCGCCTGCATGTATTTTAGTGGATAGTGGAGTATCCCAACAAGGAATAATACGCTTGTACAATGTTCAATTGAATTCATGCACTGGTAGGACATTGGCGGATCTTGGATTCAACTGCAGTGTCAATATTGTCGATAGCTCAAACTGTCGTTATTTGTTTTTCTCGTTTTGATCATGGCCGCGGAGGGACCGGGCCCCTGCTCCCTTGCGTCCGCTTCTGTAGGACACAGAGCTTTGCTATACACCGGCTCATGTTACATTACAAGGGAATATCGCACATGTGGCTCCTCGAATGTAAACGGCTTCGGTGCGAAGACAGTGCCTAAGTGCAGATGTGGGACACTTCTCGCGTTAAACTAAGAATATCGTACGAGTGGCTGTTTTGCTTTCAATGACTTCCGCGCAAAGGCAACGTCATTGGGCATTTGAGCATTTTCTTACGACATTCCGAGATGAAATGAATTCTCGATAGGATATGGCAGGAGTATCCCTATGTATGTATTGGACATAAAAAGCAACGTTTGATATTTTCTTCTGCTGGTGTATCTGGTAAATTGTCTCTTTGTTTAACTATATTGAGCGGACTCGCGAAATGTCATTGATTGTCGATTTCTTTGACATATTATTTGGTACTTTTAGGCAAGCAGACTCGTGGACGAGGTGGTCTCGCCACGTGACTAGTCATCTGAGATGTCTGACAAGGTTTACTTGAGGTCGTTGCTGTGTTTTTATGCCACTCAACCTGTGTTCTTAGTCAGTTTGGAGAAAACGATGAGTTGGCCCGTTTTAATTTTGTTGTGCAATGGCCAAACTTCCTGATATATATGAAAAATGGCAATAGTTTCGTTTACATGGGCCCCGAATTTTGATATCAAATTCCTCCTCGTCAATCTGGTTCTCAAAATCCAGGACCCCTGTAAGTGACCATTGCCGGGGAAAACGGCTGAGTCAAATGAGATTATTGGCTGTTATTTTAGCAGCACTCAGATTGGCTGCACTTGACTGGCTTCGCCGATTCCGCCGGGTTAACTGGCTAAGACTTCTGATTGGTTTCAGATGACCTCTTTCAGCGTAGAGACCAATCAGATGTCTTAACCGGTTGACCCTGTCAATCAAGTGGGCCCATTGCGAAATAAATTCTGTTAGCCTACAATCACTTAAGTCCCGTTTAGACATCAACTTTTGGCCAGGCGAAACTGACACTGAGTAAATTGACCGTGTCAAGCGGGCGTTTACACACACAACTAACCGTGGCAAGACGGAAATTAAAGGCTGGAGAGACTGGATCGCACATGCGCAGGTTTACAAATGACGAGAGTAATGCAATGACAAAGAACCCGTAGATAAGTCATTAGGCAAGCGCAGTAGAGATGATCCTTTCCGCCTTGCTCCAGTTTCGGCGCAAGATGTTCGGGCGCAAATTGCTCTACCTCCGCACAAACGGGTGGCAAAAATTTGTCACCGCGGTGTCAGTTTGCTCCGTGTCAGTCCGTTTACACACTGGGACAACTTGTTCCGTGTCAGCTGATCCATGTCAACTTTGTAAGTGTAAACGGTTCTTTAGGTTGTCTTCGTCTTAGGCGAATTTGATAGGTTGCGGAATTGTCTTGAGCGAATTCATTTTGAATCGTCATTTGGAATCCTCATTTACTATTTGTCTAGTACTTCTGTTATGCTGTATTTACGTTGTATTTTTATATTTTTAACGGAGCATTTCTGAGAGAATTTTGCCGTTTTGGTTGCTTCGTGTCGATATATTTATTCATGTATGAAACGCACAGTAGCTAGTGAAATTGTGATGGAGAATTCGCTATCTTCTTTTACGATGTTTCTTCTGAAGTATGAGGCCTATCAGTTTCGTACCTTATAAACTTATTGTGAAGGCATTTGTCATTTTCTGAAATTAACTGGATGTATGTTAAATATATTGACGCTGATGTTGGCCAATAGTGAAATATATAATTATTCGATGTATGTTGATTTACGTGAACTGAGTTGAGAGTAAACTTTTTTGCGGAAGGTTTTGTTACCGTTCAGTCGTCTGGTGTCAGTGACGCGGGTTCTTGACGTGCTCGTTCAATATAAAGCTCGTTCATTTCACTACATATAGTAATACCAGCTTTTGCAACAGGTTTCGAGGGTAAATCATATTTTGTAATATGAAATTTCAGATTCACCCGTTTCAGATTCACTAGTCGCGTTAGGTCATAAGAGTTGGTAGACTGCAGTTGCCGCCAGGCCTAGTAGAATTCTTTGCATGAAAATAGCGCATTATTTCTTTTTCAGGACACTACGTTTGTCAAATATGTAACAGCGTTATCAAGTTGAGGCGTCACGCACGCCGTCACATGTACGGCCATCTCGGCTACAGCTACGAATGTCAAATGTGCGACTCAAAGTTCAAGAGAATGGATAACTTCAAAGCGCATTCCCGTAGAGTACACGGCGTCGAAGATGTGCCGAGCGTCCGCCAGGTTGTGTCGACGACAATACTTTTGAGCTCGAAAGGCAAGACTACACCATGACACGGGTGCCATCATTGCCGAATCAAAAACCCCCGACTGAGATGACCAACTCACCTGGATAGAGTTCAGTGGCTGTCTCGCGGCTAGAAAAAAAATGTAGCCAAAGTCACGTGCTCTCATTGAAAATAAATGGCAAAGTCTCGTTTAATCTCGCGAAGTCTTGCTTTTTAGCGAGGTCCTAGCCTTACTCGCGGACGTTTTGCACCTTTTTCCGAGTGTCCACTTTGCCTTATATCTTATAATTTCAGTCATTGCGTTAAACCCATGTTTAAAATTCTCTCAATGTCATGATTTAGGTCTTATTTGGATTTTAATACCGCGAGTTTGCTCTTGAACGATAACGCTATGAACAGAATCTGCGGCTGCCTTTGCCGCCACGAACTTGATTAATTCTGTTTGAAATTGACAATTTTGAGTAGACCTACATGTATTTATCATTGTATAACATGAAGGGATATTATCTCATTTTTGAGTTTATTGTTGGATGGGATAGACTTGAAATTATTAGCTTTGATTAGAGCTATTAAACAACAAAATCCGTTGTTTGTGTGATTTTATTACTAATTGCTAATTCTCGCCCATTGTCTGTCAGACATTCGTTGAAATCAAGGTCGGTGTCAGTCTCGTATTTAAACACGCTTAATGTACTCTGACATCTAAGCCCTGAGGTTTGGCTCAGCGGCATAGCGTTTGGCTGCCCGTGCGAAGCTTGTGGTTTCGAATCCACGCTCCTGGTAGTTACAATACTACTTTTCTCGCGTAAAATGCTGCTCTTTGGGTTGCTGCACTAAAGTCTGTCATGTGAACGATTCGTTTGTGGGGTTACTTCCTGTGCTGACTAGTGAGAAGCAGTCTGTTCAGTTGTTAGATAGGCATTACAATAATCCCGCATAATCGGTGTACAAAATCAGCCTCATTACGACTTCGAGTCAGCTCGAGAGCTTATCTGTAAATAACTGTTGCAGTTGTCAATCGAGATTGCAAACACATTTTGTGACTGCATTAACATACAAGGACAAACGTCAAAGCAAATATTACATTCTATTTCATGCCACGAGGGATAGAACTGTCAAATGATGGTGACGTAGGCGGATTCACGGGGAGTGGGTCAAGGGGTGCGAACCCCCCTTTTCCCTTGATTTTAGTGATGTCAAATCTAGGATTTTCAAATTGTTGTCTTGGACCCCCTTTTTAAAAAATCCTTGATCCGATCACCCATTTTAAAAAATCATGGATCTGCGCATGGGTGATCATTCTGGTTTGAGTTATTCGCACTGGTGATGCCCTCGCAAACTAGGGAAGAGTTCATTAGCTATCTCGCGCGTAGATAAATCTAGCCAAAATCATGTGTTCTGATTTAAAATACACGACAATCTCTCGCGTAATCTCGTGAAGTCTTGTTTTACTAACGATGCCCTAGCCTTATTGAACTCTGTCTAATATCACATCACGTGCCACGACCAGTGCTCAGTCTTATGGCTATGACGCCTCGCATTTACCAAAAAACTTAAAACTTGATGTGTGGCGATTATCAGTGCCTTGGTTCAGCCCTTAGACACTTAACTAAATGTCACTCTGGTCACACGAGGGCGCTGCGAATCCTTTGGAATGGCCGAGACACAACATGTACTTCGCACAGGACGCTCATAACTAAAAACTTACCATTAATGACTTTCTAAAACCATAATTTCTGTTGGTCTGTTTACCACCAGTCATATACATTGGCGTGACGTTTCGATCGTCATTTTTCCGGTCATCTTCAGTGTCTTAAAAGAACGAACATGAGTATCTGGTGCACTCAGGTGGCACTGAATAGTTAGCGCTGCGGCCGCGTCCAATTTGCACTGCCAAAATATTAAAATTTTGGGGTAGGCCAAATTTGGGGGCATTTTGTAGGTGGGCATTGCATGTAGGCTCAGTGAATGTGGTTTGTTTGTATTTATGAACATAATGAGAATGAAATAAGGCCACATTCTCGGCTGTAGCTGCACTCTTCTTCAAGATGGTGGCCCCCTGTTGTGCATTGCTGTATAGCAACTAAGAAATTGGCTGCGATTTCAGGTAGCCCTCAAACAAGCCAGATTTGCAAAAAAAAACTAGTTGGTTGACAGTATTTTTGTACCACATTTTTGGAATCGGTAGGAAATTTGCTTTCGCAATCTAATGTTGGCTTTAGTCGAGCATCAGCAGGGAAGTGGTGATTTTAGGGTGAAAAGTGCCGACTTTGGCATTTTTGCCCTTATTTTTCTTAGTTCAGCTTGGTTTCCACTGGGAGTGAAAGGGCAAAAAATACAAGAGAGTACAAAGTTTCTGTGCTGATCTGTAGGGCTTGTGATGTGAAATGACTCAAAACTTTCTTTATTTGCATGTAGTTTTTGACAGAGTGAAGAAAGGGTGAAGAGTCCATTGACGTGTGTTCTGATAGGCAAATCCCTATGAGAACTGTACAGTGCCTCCTCATGGTGGGCACCAGGATTGTAGGCCTATTTTTCATAGTACACGGTGGTGTTTGAACCCTGAACGTTTCGATTCAGTTCAACGTCCCACAAGACTACCATTTACTTCGAGGGAAATTTGCTGATACTTGTAACCTTCCTGATGGGTTGAAATATGCATTTTAGGGTAGGGCAGACTTATTGAAGTCAGTGTTTTTGACTTCAACCTTTAAATAATGAACGAAATACATGGCGTTGTAGTGAATTTGTTGTAAGTCACCAATTCCCGACGTTGGCACGACCTTATCAGCTATTCGTCGTAGAAGGGAAAACGGTCCCGAAAACGCCGGCGATGATGCTGATCAAAGCCAAGAGAGAACTCTCTTGAGTGTATATGAAAAGAAGAGACGAACAGCTGAACCATATTGGAAAAGGAACTTTTTAGAATAATCATTTTGCCGGGAGCGAAACTGGTCGTTGATCTGCCGTGCGAGATGAGTTGAACATTTTCATAATCAAGGTCACGAAAAAAGTAAAATTGGTTCTGGAGTTACCCCAAATTATTTTGTGCTGTTCACCGATCTAAAAAAAAACGTCGGTATCAATTTTAGCCAAGACTTCGCGTGCTGTTCTGAAACGTTTCACAAACGTTTCAAACAATTGTAAGCAAGGTTTAAAACGCCTTATGATTTACCATGCGATGATTGAAAATGAATCGCTCATCATTTTTACTCTTCCCGTGTGGATTTTTTTGAAAAAGTGGGCAGCTAAACTCATACCGCACCACCGGCTGATTTTCAAAAACAACCAAAGACCAGAATCGATTATACTTTTTGGCCTAATAGCGACTTCCGTTTTGATGCACGGATATGCTCTTCCGCAAGCAGTTAATTGCACGTCTCGTGACGGGAAATCTACAAATGACTGTTGAAGTTTAGTTCTGGGTAAAATTTGCGAAATTCTGTTCACCTTTGCGCAGTTTACTCCTGAATGCTTCATTGTTGCGGATTACGTCACCATACAAGATGAGTCATAGTCGCAGGTACGGAATAACGTGTGTAATGGAGCGAATGAACCCAACCACGGCAGTAACTAAACGAGGGTTTTGTTTGAAAGTACTTGGTTGATTAATTGTGCGTGAATTAATTTTCCGTCAGTTCAAAGAGCTCATGAATAAATCTATTTGTACTTACCGTATGCTGAAAGTTTGCCAGACAGAACAAAGCGAGTAGTCCCAGAAATTCTTAAACAAAGTTTTACATAATTTTAACTCTATGTTCAGCATTGCTAGTGGGTGTTTTGTTGCATTCACAAAAAGCATTCCTATTTGGATAAATAATCCAGTGTCTTTACCATGAAATGGTGAGTAATAAAAATATGGATAAGAGAACTTCAAATGCTTAAATGCTTCATCTTTTGGTGATTACTAATATTTCTTCATGGCGAAGTTTCCATAGACAAGCCCAAGGCTTACTTTCGGCAGATGTCATTTTCGGGACAAAATAACGAATCCAAACTTGTTCGCCCTTGCGTTTTAGCTGTGCCGAATATACCCCCCCCCCCAGTAGTATTATCAGACTGCTGAATATATGTGCCATGACCAATTTCAAGGCGTGTTGTCGACGTATTAGGTACTAGTTTGCGATCGAAATAATCGGGTTTTAACGTTGCTTCATTTCTTATGGAAACGCGGTTCTCCCGAATATGCGACCTGGGCGCATTTTCTCCTCAGTTCTATACCCCCACATGTCATATATCCGGCTGGGCTTGTGCACATAAAATTCCAGCATGCGTGCTCGATTGGCAATCCGCATTTATAGACAGCGCACTGCAGAGACTTAGTGGCATAAAACGCCTGTTAAGTTAGTGAGGCGACGTGAAAACGTTTCAACTACAGGAAGTTCTACAATGTTAATGTTGGCAAAGGGTAATGACGATGTTTCACTGAATGGTTCATCAACTAATTGCATGTCAACTTAGTGTTCATTGCCACTGGAAGGCATTTTCCATGGTAAAAGCTTCCTGTTGTCATGACAACGATTTCACACGTTACGTATCGTGATATATTTTTATGGACAAGTTCAGCGCGCTCTTTTCAATGTTGGGTAATTAAGGGCGAATTCTCGTTACACGATTGTAGATCTAAGTGTATCGAAGCAAATGAAAATGGCTAGAAGACAACAATATCAGAGGCTGTTCAAGTTGCTGGATCTGTGATGGGTGAATGAAGACGGTTAAAATTCAAATTGACAAGTCCAAGTTTTGTACGTCATACATTGAAGAGAATCACGATCTTGGGTCCGGTTTCTAAAAACTCACCAAAGCCGTGTGTCCTTGAAATCTCTAACAATAATGACGGGAAAAATTAATCGTGGTCCCTAGAAAATCTGATACACAGTCAGTCAAATGCCACAGCGCCACCTCAGTGTAGAGCTGATTGGCCCTGTGAAAGGACGGTGAACGGCACGCATGTGTGTAGGCATGCACGTATAGACATGCACGTGTAGGCATGCATTAGTGCGCATGCCCTGCTTTGGACGTTTGTCGCTTACTTTTGGTGAGGGATTGAGCCACAAACATGGTGAATCTTGTTTTGTTTGACGCCTTGAAATCTAGAGTGTGTCAAAACCGAACTTGTGTAGCATTCACGGATTTAGTCTGTTATTGCGGTTTCATCAACAGTAAGCCACAAAGACCTTTTCAAAATATGTGGAGCAGTATACTTGTTCATNAACTTAGTGTTCATTGCCACTGGAAGGCATTTTCCATGGTAAAAGCTTCCTGTTGTCATGACAACGATTTCACGCATTACGTATCGTGATATATTTTTATGGACAAGTTCAGCGCGCTCTTTTCAATGTTGGGTAATTAAGGGCGAATTCTCGTTACACGATTGTAGATCTAAGTGTATCGAAGCAAATGAAAATGGCTAGAAGACAACAATATCAGAGGCTGTTCAAGATGCTGGATCTGTGATGGGTGAATGAAGACGGTTAAAATTCAAATTGACTAGTCCAAGTTTTGTACGTCATACATTGAAGAGAATCACGATCTTGGGTCCGGTTTCTAAAAACTCACCAAAGCCGTGTGTCCTTGAAATCTCTAACAATAATGACGGGAAAAATTAATCGTGGTCCCTAGAAAATCTGATACACAGTCAGTCAAATGCCACAGCGCCACCTCAGTGTAGAGCTGATTGGCCCTGTGAAAGGACGGTGAACGGCACGCATGTGTGTAGGCATGCACGTATAGACATGCACGTGTAGGCATGCATTAGTGCGCATGCCCTGCTTTGGACGTTTGTCGCTTACTTTTGGTGAGGGATTGAGCCACAAACATGGTGAATCTTGTTTTGTTTGACGCCTTGAAATCTAGAGTGTGTCAAAACCGAACTTGTGTAGCATTCACGGATTTAGTCTGTTATTGCGGTTTCATCAACAGTAAGCCACAAAGACCTTTTCAAAATATGTGGAGCAGTATACTTGTTCATTCTCAAAATTATCCAATCGGAATGTTTGATTGTCATTTTCCAACCATTCGAAATATCCGAATGTTACTTCGGTTTCTTTGACCATGACATAATTTTTAAAGTTCGACTTGAGGAAGTGTTTTCGGTGCGATATCTCAGGAAGGGAACTTGACGACTAGTTTGTATTTTGTATCAAGGTGTGTATGGGGCAGTTCCAAACGTGAGTCAATTTTAGTATCCTCGGTCTCATTTTTAGAGAAACCTGGAACAAGAAAACTAAAAATACCTTTTACTGTTAATGACGAATCTACTTCTCCACGTTGAATATTGTAAGAATTTATGGAAAAATATTCAGATTCACTATTTTTGAAACACAGACAAAATGTAAACTTTTTCACCCCAATGCTGTTTTCAAATTCTCCGCCCCTAATCATTATGATAATATAATGCTCGCATGCACTCAAAGAATTGCCCTGTGAACATTTCTCAAGTGCACATAACCTGGTTCTCAGGGTTCACAGCTGTGACGTCACTGATAGCGTGAGGTCTGTGCAGGAGACAAAAGTGCAATATCACCATTGTTTTGTTTAAATCAAATGTCAAATGTCACATTTTCAATATAGGAATGGTTAGCATGACGTCATTTTGACGTGTTGGACCCAGTGTGACGGCATGTCTATTCTTATTTCCGAGTCCAAATTGCGTCATCTGCTGCCATGACACGCCATAACTATACATCCGAATTATGGGAAATGTGCTACGTCTACGTCTTGCCATACCAAAGAAGGAGAGGTGCTCTGCCTTGTGCGAGAAAAGTCGACGAAATGGCGAGCAGTTGACAGGCCGTTTTTTTTAATTTGAAACTAAAGGAAAAATGCTTTGACATCAACAGAAATTCAAAATCTTTCAAAGCTAACATACCGTATACCTGGTGAGCAGTTGTATTTCTGTTTCAGTGACAGAAAAACACGTCTTTAAATAATACAATTTAGTCTGTTTTTCGCGTTCTATGCGCCTTTAAGGGCGCCATTTGTAAAACCCTCCAATTACACTTTTTGCGCACATCCCTAGTGTAATTTTAACCTCGGATGACTAGGAAAGATGTCAGTCGCAACATCAAAAGCGTAGAACTGACCTATATAGTTAGAGTTGGCGAGGCTTCGTTGCGCGCGTTATCGTATCTGATCATGAACAGTGTTAAAATCAGCCCTAATTTATAAAAGCTTTTAACACGGAATTTCGAGAAGTAACCTTCGCGATGTTTTTCAGTAAGAAATATCAACACGGTTGAATCTTTGATCTTTTAAAAGCGACAAACTAGTAATTGAAATCACAACAACTTTAAATGGAATCCGTAAGACTGAAAAATTTTCACTTCATTAGTTCAGGGATCTCCACATACAATAGGCTGGTTGGCAATAGGCAAGTATAATGTGCCTGGAGTTTCAGAAGGCTTTGGGCGTAACAACTAGTCTATAAATAGAAAATCTCGTCATGACAGCTAGAAAATCAAAATATTATTTTAGTGATATCTCAAGAAAGGAGGTTTAGGCCACTTTCAAATTTTTGTAGTGACATGTCGGTGCGGTTCACGAGATCCCCCCAGGTTCTAATTAAAAATGCATTCGTCTCTTCGGAAGTGATCACCCGCTAGCTTTGTGCGATAACTCATTGTGGGCAACTGTTACTATGTATACCATTTTCAAAAATTGCCGACGAGTGATTCTCGGACAATCTTAGGTTGCAATAGGACTCTGGTCGATTTGGATTTAGCCACTGATTGATCTGCAGTGAACGAAAAATAGGTGGAGTCGGCGTCTACAAAAATTCAAATCACGTACATGTACATGACGAAGTTGTGCTGGTTGCTGGCTTTGTACGCAGCGGTGCATGCCAAGAATTTGTACGATGACACTTGACCTACCTCGAAATCCATCGCTCCCCGCTGGTTTAGTATGTTGCACAACCCAGAGCACAGAACAACACGCGAGGTCTGGCGGCAACATTCGGTTAAAAGACACAGGCTAAAAATCACATTTCTTGTCCGATTTTAAAAATTCAAAAAACCATACAAAGTCTACTTTTCATGAACAATTCAAATATGCTATTTAAAAACTTTCAAATCGAAAATTAATACTAGAATTCGTCGCCCCCAGTGTGTTTATGGTGGGTCTAATCATCTAAGAAGGGTAACATCAGCTGCCTGAGGCAATTTAATTAACCACGACAACATGAGGTCTTTGATCCGAACCGGCAATTGCTGAGGTACGCGAACCGGTCGAGTTGTCCAATCTCGACTGGTTTGGGTGTCAACGTAGGATTCTTGTCGTGAACTTTGTGGTTTTAGTCACTGCAGTGACTGCAGCTATGTAGCGACGCTTCGCGTTTCTAACAAGCACTCTAAGCAGGGAGCGACGGAGCAGAGAAGGAAAATGGCGACGGTTTGTCATCCTTTTTCAGAACATATTTACCCGCTACCTTCACGATCTCTGCTTGCATTTCGCTTTCGTAATCATAGAGTTTGCCACGCACACGCGCACGCACACACACACGCACACGCACGCACGCACGCAAGCTCACACAAACAAACACACGCGCGCGCGCACGATAGTTTTGTTCCACTTGAGCCGTGGCATGAAAGGCCAAGCTGAACTTTTGACACAAACGAGCCAACACCGACAGATTTTGTTTGTCACTTTAAGATGATGAAACGACATCTGTTGTCTTTCAACTTCGTATTGTTGAATCAATAACATGGCCTTTCTACCCCACGACTGTTTGCAAATTAAGCCACTTAATCTAATCACTCAGTAGTAGAATTAGTGTAATCTGCGTGTAATAGGATGGTCTTCCTAGACGTAATATTCTTAGCTGCAGTTTATGGCTATTGGCGGGTACTGTAAAGCCTCTCAAACGAAGTCGTCTCGAGCTATTTATAATGTTTCTGGAAATATATTGATATTCATGTTTGCCCATAGGATGGTATTTTAAAACATTGAATTATTTCTCGTCCACAAGGCAGGATGTTTGCGATCTAGGATATCACGAAGGGGTCTCCTGCCACTATGTGCGAAGTAGACGGGTTCGCTGTAGCCCTAAAATTGTATTTTCACGAGAGATTTTCCACTAGGCGTCAAAATCATACAATTTGATCAATGTAAATTTGGCTTCAAATTTCAGGAAATATTATAATATCTTTGCCACGACATCTGTATATCAAATTGCTGAAATGAAACGAATGAAGTCAACTAGTTTTCAGTCTTACTACAGTTTGTGTTCATTGTGATTTTTTCTTCCGTGTAACCGTAGGCGTGGCGTGTTTGGACTTTTTGGGGCACCAATGCTGGATTTGCCCGAAGATATTATTGCGAAGATTTGACCCATTTCTTTCAATCTCATTTCCCCTCGCTGCCATTCACTGACTCCTGCGTGTCTGGTCATAATGAGACCAAGATATATTGTCTGCTACCAAACCGCCAAGGCTCGTTCATGCATCTTGAAGAATGTTTCCTTAAAATGTTCCGTAAAATTGTTACTCGAGATAACACAGTTAGTGATTGTGCAGTTTGTGCGTTCATGAGATGAATTTTCAAGATTCCGGAAAAAATGCGCAAGAAATCTGCAAGAAGATTTGCAAGAACGGGGCGAGTCATTACTGGTACAAACTACTAGATTACGTCATAAATCTGAAATAACAAAAATGGCAGTACATCGACACCAAAACTCTTTATTTAATGTGCAATGGCATGTCTATAGTTACTTCTTTGTGATTTAGAGTGGGAATTTTAACAAATACAAAAAAACGTCTTTTATCTAGTACACAACCTGATCTAGAGAATGAGGATTTAAAAAGAGTTTAATTACAAGAACATTTGTCAGCGACGAGTAATTACTCCCTAGGCGATAAAGCTTTTGAAGTAATGATTGATACAGATTCATTTTTATAAATTAATAATGACCGCGACAAGGTGAGATAATGCAGTGGTCTTTGCCTCTATGATTGTCGGGGAAACAGCCATTTTCTCAACTACTCGCGTAAAAAAATAGGCAAACTATTGTCTTAAAGGGATATTCTCGGCAAGAAATGTACTTTTACGGAAACTAACAGCAGCGCGTAATCGAACACAATAGCTCCGCCGAACCCTTGTCAGCGGAGTCAAGTCCTACGCTATAAATAGTAGAATATTTTAAATGCATTTAAATGATAATAACACCGGCCTCGACTTCACCGAACGACGAGAATTGGTGATCTGTAATAAAATCCCAAAAGCACAACGGATTTGGTTGTTTTTTTAACTCTGGTCAAAGCTAATAATTTCAAGAGATCTATCCCATCCAACAATAATCTTAAAAATGCTTTTTCAGCTGTAAAACCTATAATTTCCCTTTAATACGAGTGTTAACCGAAATTTACCGAATACACTGACCACGTACAGATACATCAAAAAGTACTCCACTCAATTGTACTGTGAATCGCGATACACATGTTTTGAACTTGTGATAGAGGTGATCACTAGATCAACTCGTGATAAATTAACACCGAATACAAAAATACATGTATGTGCAAAGAAGCCGCAGGTAAAACGAATATTGACCTTTTTACGGATTGTCAGATACGTCACACCACAATGGATTGTGGGATACGGTCATCTAAAGCAGAATGAAATCAACAAAATGAAAACAGTGGATGGCTTGAATATTACACAAATAACAAACGGTAAAAAGGCCAATAGTCTAGCTACTACCATATAATATTAGTCGTCTTTGTCGCTATTCTCTATATCAGCCGACAGTTCTGGACTGTCGTCAACGCGTTTCGCGTATAAGACTTTATTGTCCTCGTTCCCACGTGCACACGCTGGCGATCTGCTCAGCGGATTAAGAGGCACATGCTCCCGGCGGAAACTCTTGTGTTCAATATATTTGCGCTTGTTGAATCGACTGGTAGTGGTTCTCTGTTTAGAAAGCGAGGACGTTGGAACGCTGTTCTTACCTTGTCTACATAACATAAAATAAGAAATGACCGCGAACACACCGACCAGAGTTACGATCGCACCCACAACACTCACTAAAATCCACACAGTGCCGCTGGAATTTAATTTGTCGTCCTTGTCTGAAGGCGACATCGTATGACAGACTTTCGAATACACTCGAGAACCAACGAAAATTTCAAAACAGACTTGGTGGTTATGACCATCTTTGAGAATGAATTCCATACCACTCGTACCGTTTTTGAAAGTGACGCTGTTCCATTTTGGGGACACAATGGATCTTTCTTTTATTGTAAATAATGATTTGTCGCAATCATAGTTGTTCCATTTCGCGACATTGCCTTCTATATCGATTTCTAAGACCGGTTCCGTATTCAAATCTGAAAAAATCAACGAGTCAATGGTCAGACACAATAATACACTTACGGAATAAATTCCATAAACATTCAATAAAAAGGCCAGTGCTCTTATCGTGGGGCTTAACAGGAAACCCTTTCAAGTAGGTGACAATCTGTCAACTGCCAATGAGTTTTCAACACTGTTTGCAGTAAAAGACTAATTTTGCAAAATCTTATGCAAGTTTCCTTCAACATGTTCAGTGCAGGAGCGGATCCAAATTTTTGCGAGGGTTGCCCACATGATTCTTTTTACGTTTCTCTTTGCTTATGAAGAATGGAGAATAGGGCTGCGTTCCTTAGACACTCACGATCAGGCCTAAAGCTAGTATGATTACGTACTTCGCTTGTAATGCCTGACAATCGCAAAGACATGCGTGATCTCGCTTTTTCGATAACCACCGTGCAAACACAATTAGCAAACTAGCAGGAATAACTGTTCCGCTGTTTAGGTTGTCTCAGTGCGTGTTTCTGAAAACATTCGTCGTAATTCTCCGTTCTTTATAGGCTTCATTTTCCGAATGAGCCTGGGGTTCTATTTGGGCTACTAGAAAGCTAAAATTGATGCCATTTTTTCGAATATTCGCCCTGCGGCTCACCATCGCAAAATCCCGGTACGCTCAGTGGACGGTACGTTTTCTACAGATACTCCCAGGGCGCTCATTAGGGAAAATACATAAAATTAAGTGAGTCCTAAATCTTTCCCCAATTTCACAGGACATGGATACCAAAACGGCAACTAAAGTAAACAACCAACAAAAAACTTTTACCCCAGGGGCGGATCAAGGATTTTGAGTTATGGGAGGCCAGGCAGAGTATTAGCCAATATCTTGCCCATCAGACATTTCGCACCCCCGAATTGCCAAATGCAATCTGGGGGGGATTTTAGGGGGGCATGGCCCCGTTGGCCCCCCTAAATCCGCCCCTGTACCCGGAGACAATCCTAAATCGACGTAGTTGTGCTTTTGACTCTCTTCAGTTGGATTCAATTTGCGCGAGGTCAGATTCGAAATTAAGCGGGTCATCAAGTGTGAAGCCATGATCCAGTGACGTAAACCATGGTGTACTCGAGCACTAGCTAAGTGCCGAGTTGATGCCAAAACCAATATCAACAAAACCACTCCGACGAATCTAAACTTAGCTGATAAAAGACATTATATATGTGCCTACATCTTTTGAAGTGGTATAACTTAGATATTCATTAATACCTGCCGTAGCATACAATTTTAGTACAAACTATTTGCAGATCACTTATCTGCAGTTGGTTCCGTTCTGAAGTAGATCTACTTGAACTTGTTAAATCTTGTGCATTTGAATACCAGGAATATGCATTGACACACAATGTTGATATTTAGTTGATAACGATGTCAATTATTTTGATCCCGTAGTTTTTGTTTATTTTAAATGCAATCTCAACCCTTGGGAAACGATGTAGTGATTTTTTTGCCTTTATGTTTGTAATTGTGTTTTGCATGTGACATACTGTCACTGATAGAGGTGGACAGCACTGTTTCACACGTCCGTCCACGTGGAAGAAACTTCATTTTAGATATTAGTTCCGCTAGATTTGACTGATATTCTACGCAGTCTAATTTCCGGCGAATTGAATTAACTTGACTACACATTATGTCAGTCGATAGATAGAACTATGATGACGTCCAACACACACGCAGCTTGAGTGAGTTCCCGACATTGTTTGGAATCGCATTTCAAGGCTTAAAATGTTAAGTTTGAAAATCGTTATCTGGTAATCAAATGGAAAGTACGAAGCAGCTCTGTATAACAATAGTCCTGTTTTAATCAACTAAAAGATATATAAATTGCTATTCGACCACTATACTCTACGAAAAAACAATATAATTCTGAATCTTGTCAATTGAATTATATTTGACAACTCCGCACAAATTTACTTATCTAATTGAGAAGCAATTTGATTGAAATGTATCGCTTCTCAATGCTCTTTGGCCACAAAAGTTTCTGACGAAATTGGTCAAACGAAAATTCGTTTTAGCTAATGAAAAATGGAACCATTTAAAAAAAATCATTTATAGAAAGAAATTCGAGTATTCTCGAAACCTAAACTTGACTTCACTAAAATTCATCCCGATTTTTTCTGCATCAAACTTTTGAGTTTCTTCAAAATTGTATCCAGGGCTGCCTTTCGTAAACCCAAGGCACTTACCAAAACGTACGATCACCAATCTGCGCCAGATGTCGTTATGCATTACAATATCTCTTCTCGCGAGTCTTCGGTCTAACACTTTCCGACACTTCTAAATGTTTAGGTATTTCCCTTTAAAAGTGACCAACTGACCAACAGTAAAATGACACTGTTGCTTTTTGTCATCTTGAAAAAGTTGCTCAGAGCCATTAACTTTTGCGAATTCAACGTAACAACTCAAATGCATAGGTCTACTGATACCCCGCGTAACAGCGAGTACCTGAGTTAAAAAAATCCTGTTGTCCTCACTTGCAGTTTCGACAGGACGGTCCCGGATTACAAAGCGACACTTGAATCTCATGGCATTTACCCAAAATGCTGCAACATCCGTCAAGCAATTCCCTGGCCTCGTTTTCGCACCATTGGAGTTTCTCATTATTATTTGTGGGTGTCTTTATTTCTTCAAGTCAAGTTTGTCACTGAACTACGTTAAGTGTATTCAACCTTTCAATATCAGCAAAGTTTTACTGTTGTGCTGTGGGCTGCAACTCTGACGGCACAAAATTGAATAAACTTGAGAAGTATCAGNGCTTAAAATGTTAAGTTTGAAAATCGTTATCTGGTAATCAAATGGAAAGTACGAAGCAGCTCTGTATAACAATAGTCCTGTTTTAATCAACTAAAAGATATATAAATTGCTATTCGACCACTATACTCTACGAAAAAACAATATAATTCTGCATCTTGTCAATTGAATTATATTTGACAACTCCGCACAAATTTGCTTATCTAATTGAGAAGCAATTTGATTGAAATATATCGCTTCTCAATGCTCTTTGGCCACAAAAGTTTCTAACGAAATTGGTCAAACGAAAATTCGTTTTAGCTAATGAAAAATGGAACCATTTAAAAAAAAATCATATATAGAAATTCGAGTATTCTCGAAACCTAAAGTTGACTTCACTAAAATTCATCCCGATTTTTTCTGCATCAAACTTTTGAGTTTCTTCAAAATTGTATCCAGGGCTGCCTTTCGTAAACCCAAGGCACTTACCAAAACGTACGATCACCAATCTGCGCCAGATGTCGTTATGCATTATAATAACTCTTCTCGCGAGCCTTCGGTCTAACACTTTCCGACACTTCTAAATGTTTAGGTATTTCCCTTTAAAAGTGACCAACTGACCAACAGTAAAATGACACTGTTGCTTTTTGTCATCTTGAAAAAGTTGCCCAGGGCCATTAAATTTTGCGAAATCAACGAAACAATTCAAATGCATAGGCCTACTGATACCCCGCGTAACAGCGAGTGCCCGAGTTAAAAAATCCTGTTGTCCTCACTTGCAGTTTCGACAGGACGGTCCCGGATTACAAAGCGACACTTGAATCTCATGGCATTTACCTAAAATGCTGCAACATCCGTCAAGCAATTCCCTGGCCTCGTTTTCGCACCATTGGAGTTTCTCATTATTATTTGTGGGTGTCTTTATTTCTTCAAGTTTTGTCACTGAACTACGTTAAGTGTATTCAACCTTTCAATATCAGCAAAGTTTTACTGCTGGGCTGTGGGCTGCAACTCTGACGGCACAAAATTGGATAAAGTTGAGAAGTATCCGTCCAATATTTTCGGACATGGTTCCTAGAATCAGACCCACATTTCTAAAGCGAGGCCAACGCGTTTTCCTACCTCCAAAACAAAACAGATTTCTATCTGGGACCGTTCTAATGGAGTAGTACCCGGGGCAGCAAGCCCGTATTATTTCCATGTGAACAATCCTTATCTCCAAAGCTGCTTTTCATTTCTCACGCACCATTCACTGCTTGCACGAATTCGCTTGAAAACGAGGTGTTGTGTCCAAACTAAAAATGGTTCTGCATGTTTGGAACACGCGAGCTGTCACGATTGTGTTGTTAAAATTGATGCTAATACGAGGCATTGTGTCGTTAACAAAAATGCACAACAGTCATTTTTGCATCGACACCAAAACGCGAGTAAGTTTATTGCGACCCTTCAGCCCACAGACATGAAAAATCAATAAAAACCCAGGTGGTGATGTCCCTCAGAAGCACGCCATTTTTTATATTTGAAATCAAGCAGCTGATGTCCACTTTTTATGTAACTCGAATGACTCGGACCGTAGAATTGTGTAACAAGTTGAATCATACTATTTACCAGGTACATTTTAGGAAATTTGCTCAGGGTCGCCTTGCCCTTAGAGCCTGAGATACGAAGGCCAATTCAGCGACATTAGTTTTTCAACGTATACTCCTTCACCAGGAACGTTAATGCCCTACCGGCATGTGGTGTATTAAAAATTAACCCTGTCACGATTTTAAGCGTGCTTAAGCGATAGCCATTAATTATGACAATTAAACGCAGGAAATTGGGTCGATTACGCCCCTTTGGTTACCTTACACCTACGCTTGTGTTTTGTAGTTCTTGAACACGCAGTGCGCATATGCTAAGTTACAATTCAAAGCTGCACCATAGTGCATGTATACATATGTTTTTCCTCATTCTGACGGAAAAAAACGTGCATTTTATCAACCTGAACGAATTCCTTTTGTTTGTAAAGCTAACAAAGGTTTTTTTGTATTATGCGCTCTAGCTGCAGATAAATGTATCTATGTGAGCGCAACACAGTTGAAAGCAGAGGTCTGTTTCCTGGAAAGTGACGTAAGACTTAAGTCAGGGATTTGATCTTACGCTCCACACCACTATTTCGAATATTAATAAAATTTCATTTGAGAAAAAGTATAAAGATTCTGAGAATAGACAAATAACTTCTAGTTATTGAGATCATTTTTGTAAATTATGTTTATAAGACTGTGATGCACTCAAAATTTCTTGGCTCATTGCCAACCTTTATTCAGCAATAGCGATGTGGGAGCGTAGGATTAAGTTTTTGTCTCAAGACATAAGTCATCTTTCATGAAACAGAACCCTGATTTCATGTCAAATATCATTAAATCGTAAATCACATTAATTAATGTTAACAGGAAAATAGATAGGTCAAGTGTGTTGAAACAGTTTGAGGAATTAAAATGTCATTAAAATAATGTGCTTGCATCCTAGATCGCTTGTGCAACTGTTTGTTTCCAAGCAATTATCCGAAGCAAAAGTTTCTGTTAGAAAGCGCGATGCGTAAATCCTTCTGCTTACATCTACCATAAACCAGTCTTCTTTGGAGTAACTAATTCAGTCTTCTTTGGAGTAACTAAGTTTTGGTTTAGCCCCTTTCTTATCAACTAGTCTTGACTCCTACTCCTTACTCGTGTTCAAAGGGATTCTTGAGAGGAAGAACTAGTTGAGAACATGTTTACATTGGTACGCGGTTTGTCAAAAAATTGTTTTTGTTAAAATATGCGCGCACACAGGGGGAGGGGGGGCTCGGGGGACTCGAAAGACCCCCCATTTTTGGTGAAGTGGGCAAAAAAATGGTCTGGTTCATTTGCACTGAATTGGTAAAATGAAAGAAAATTCTTCTAATATTATGCTGTGATAAAACATGCGCGCGCACACTCCAACGACCCCCCATTTTTGGTGAAGTGGGCAAAAAAAAATGGTCTGGTTCATTTGCACTGAATTGGTAAAATGAAAGAAAATTCTTCCAGGCACAGCCCGATCGTGAAGCTAATATTATGCTATGATAAAACATGCGCGCACACAGGGGGAGGGGCTCGGGGGACTCGAACGACCCCCTATTTTTGGTGAAGTGGGCAAAAAGGTCCGCCTCAGAGAAACAAAAATGTAGAAAACGAGACAAAAAATCCACTAAAAAGGCAGGAACTACCAAAATTCGAGGAATGTACGTTTCATAGCTCTGAACCTACCCCCTGAATCTTATAGTAAAAGGTCCACATCCTCAAAAACTCGTGCCCCCAATTTTTAAGGCTGTGTGCGCGCATTTAAAAGGCGGGTTAGCAACTGTAGAATGCTTGAAATTTCAGTTGAAGTTAAACCAAGCGAAAAGGAATACAATTCATCCCCTCTCTACCTGATAGCTTAATTTTCTTCCTTTTTCCTTTAGACCGTCCTCCATTGACATAAACGGCAAATACGGAAACCACGTGCTCTCCCTCAGAAGGTAGGTTTTCTATTACCAGCGACGTGTTCGATGTTTCTATTGGGTAACTCCATGCTCTGCTTTGGACGGCTTTGTGTATAATTTCGTAAAACGAAATGTTACCTTCGAATAACCTCGGTTTCTGAAAAAGATCAGATATTTAGATTTTAAGCAGTTGCAGAGAAGCGGATATGAACAGTGAATGTTGCCTTGTGCTCATGTTTGTATTTCATTCATTGAAATTCAGTGGTAAAAATGGTCTGGTTCATTTGCACTGAATTGGTAAAGTGAAAGGAAATTCTTCCAAGCACAGCCCGATCGTGAAGCTAATATTATGCTATGCGCTACAAAATTTTTATTTGATATATAAGCACAAACGGCAGTTAAAATGCACAATTTCTTTTGTTTTAAGTAGCTGCAGTCTAAAATAAATTTCTCTTGGCTGTTCTCAAGTACACTACATTGTCGCCGATTAAACGACACAGACCAATACGAAAGCAGACGACGACGAACGTAGGACTCCGTAAAACCAAGTATTGTAATAAAACTACTCGAATACTGTGAGCGACGACTGGAACACACTCGAAGTGAGTGGAATTAGTCATTCTTTCTGGTCATTAGTTCCAAAATTTGCATACAGTAACCTGCAGGCGGTAAGCTTCGACATCACGACGAAAAGATCCATTAAATCGATTAAAAGTATAATTCCGAGTTATTGGTGTGAGCGCATTAGCAGCATTAAAATGTTGTTTTGAGCTATATTCCACATTTTCCAAAGTAGTAGCGCCACATCATAATTGATCATTAGAAATTCGGGCTCAGAAATGTATCGTTACATCGAAGGATTTACCTACATACAGAAGGTCATAGCTTTCAAGTTATCGCGTTTCCAACAGTAAAATGCATTTTAGGATTGATTTTTGGACGGGGTAGACTTCTTGAGGTTATTAACTTTGACTAAAACTCTAAAACAACAAAATCCGTTGAGTTTTCGTAATTTAATTATAAATCGCCGGTCCTTGCCGTTGTCTGACAGACCGTGGCGGCACTCGCTAAAATCAAGGCCAGTGACTCTTAAAATAGACTGCAATTTATCGAGTGGGACTTACATCCGTTACTAAATCGTAAGCCCTGTTTAGACGTTTTAAAACTGTGACATAGCGCAAAATGGCACGACGCAAGAACGGATCGGTGTCAAGAGGCCGTTTACACACACACGACGCTGAAACAGAGTCAAGGCGGAATTAAATCCTGACAGAAATGTGTAGATTGCATGCTAAAGGTTACGTGTGGCGAGAGAAAATTATGCGAGTTTTTGCATATTAATATATTTAGCTATTCTCCCAGTCGCCAGTGCAACTAAAGCGGCGCTGCGCGAGTGGATTTTCATTGCCTGGTCGCCCAGGTGGCGAGCTAATTTCCGGAGAGTTCGTTTGTGTGAAAAAATTGTCTTCTCTCATCACGGTGTTTTTATTTGGACAGTAGTTTCAACTTTTGTAGAATTAAACGGCACTTTAGACTACAACCGCGAGGTTCCGGGTTCGATTCCAAGCTGAGGCTGACCTAAAAATTTACTTTTTTCGACGATAACGCCCCTTAAAAATGAAATATTTAACACGAGGGCATCATTTAATTTATGTACTTGGTGACAAAAGGCTTCTGCCATATTCCACAAATTATGCACATTG